>JAYKAV010000877.1:658478-797506 GCA_035582835.1 Phoebastria nigripes | reverse complement strand
AGGAGGTTGCAGCGAGGTGGGTGTTGGTCTCTTCTGCCAAGCAACTAGCGATAGGATGAGAGGAAATGGCCTCAAGTTGCGCCAGGGGAGGTTTAGATTGGACCTTAGGAAGAATTTCTTTACTGAAAGAGTGGTTAAGCATTGGAACAGGCTGCCCAGGGAAGTGGTGGAGTCACCATCCCTGGAAGTATTTAAAAGACGTGTAGATGAAGCACTTAGGGACATGATTTAGTAGGCATGGTGGTGTTGGGTTGATGGTTGGACTTGATGATCTTAGAGGTCTTTTCCAACCTTAAGGATTCTATGATTCTACATTGTTGCTCCTCTTTGGCATTTCAAAACCAGGATTTGAAATGGCTGCCAATTTTTCTTATTTTTCCTCTGCTTACAAATTCCTGCACTAAAAGCAAGCACACCTCCAAGCCCTCACTTTTTTAATTTTAATTTTTAGAAATTAGTTATTTTGGACTCAAAAGAGCAATCTTACAAACTTTAGGAAACTATGCTGCAAAATACGAAGGTTATGTCTAACACTGTAAAGGTAAGGAAATGGAGAGGATACATAAAAAAGCCCCTTCCAGTGGCAAGAAAGTATAGAATCCAGGCTCTGTGTGTGTGTTACTTGTACTTTTAATTTAGAATTATTCTGAATCTTTCAGTTAACTGTTTATCGTAAGTGAGATAAATTATCAGCATCATGTTACATTTGTTTCTATGTCAATATTGACCATCTTCAATTATTTTAATAGCATGTGGAAAATGTCTTTTGCCAGGGAAGGGAGAGGGAAGAAGCCTGTAAGTAGACTTAGTTGATCAGTTTCAAATTTTACACTAGGGCTTTCTTCCTTTGTCATGTATTGAAAGAAAAGAGAAAAATCACCTACTTGGCTAACTTCAGCCAATGCTTGCTTTCCTCAGAAAGAAAAGCTATGGACAAGCTAGACAAAGAATAAAAGAGGCTAGATCTCCAACAGAAACATTTCATAGTATTTCATCACTTTAAAAAAGTACAAGTAACACCAAGAATGATCTGATTGCAGTAAAGGATTTATCTACAAACACGATGAAAAAAAGTTAGTGTGAGCATTCTGCTTTCTAGATGTTTTTATAGATTGATATAGATAGATATTGACAGATAGGTAGAATACACTCAACTGTTTGGGACTGTACAGAAATAGTTTGAACACATGAAAACATTTTATCCACATACAGTTCCTCAAATAAAATAACTTCCACTCTGATTTTCAAAATAAACCAGAATGATGATGACACAATATAGCAAAAACTTGAGATGATTTTCTGTAAGTGAGGTGATCATGCATTCAAAACAGTTATTTCTGCTCGTCATTGATGAATAATAGTACAGAATGGAAGAAGTTCACATTAGTGTCATAAGAGATCAACACTGAGCAAGAGGGATGGAGATCTCTAACAACACTAGCAAATGCAATTCAGTAATTGGACAACATAATAAGCTAGTTTCAAAAATAACAAAAAAAAACCCAACCTGAAGTAAATGTTATTTGTTCAAGCAATCAAACAGTGCTCTAGTGCTGCTGGTTAAACTTCATTCTCATAGTAAAAGAATCAGTTTCTTTTAGGTAAAGTACCTAAGCATTCATGAACCTATTACCATTAGTTACATTTCCAACAAAAAAAGTCTTTTTATATAGGTTGTTTCTTGTAATGAATTAAAATCCTAGTGACGGATTAAATATGCTCCTTACATGCAATAACTTTCTGGAAGTATAGGGAAAAGTTCTTTTTCACAAGAAATACTAGAAAGCATTGCTACTGAAACCTGGGTGACTGAAATATAAAAATAGCATGGGACAAATATATTCTAGTTTAAACTTAAAATATTGCAATGTAGAATAATTTTGTGATATTATTTTAATTAATGAGCTCTAGTTTTTAAATGTTCTTAATTATGGAGGTAGAAGAATTCAGGTAACTGACTAGAAGAACTCCTTTAATGTTGTTTGGCAAGACAAAAGCCATAAAAGGTAATATACCTATGCTCCCCACCCATGTTCATAAAATACTTGATTGAACCTGGATTAAATTTGCAGGTCTAATGATCAGTAGCACTCATTTCACTAGGCATTCCTTTTTTTCTCCCTCAAAAGCAAATCACTGATCATTTTCACAAATGCTGCTCAATGCAGTGAAGCTTGAACCATCCAGTCATTAACAAAAAAAACCCAAAACAAACAAACAAAACCTAAAAAACAAACAAACCACACCAACCCAAAACCAAAGAAAATCCACAAAAAGCAAACCCCACCAAGAAGAAGAAAAAAAAAAAAAAAAGAAAGAAAGATAGATAGATGTCAAGACCTTTTGGCCACTCCTTGTTCCAAACCAAGATTCAAGGAAACCAGAACTTTGCCTTCCTCTTCATGATTTCCAGAACAATTGAATAGTCTTATTCACAAGTCTGGTACCTGTGATCAGAGAACTTTCACAGAAAATAAGCAAGTCTTTTGAGGAAACAAAATGTGAAGTTCCTCAACTCCATCAAACTGTACCACATTTAAAGAAGAATATAAACATGAATGGTGACATGTTAAAAAAAAATTAGACTGTGTTTATGTTGAACAAGTCCAACCCAGACTAAGAGTCCACTGTAGCGGTATTACATTATCTTATTTTGAATTCCAGCATGGCACCCTAAATCTGTTCACCTACTACCTATAAGCTTCAGTGGAGAACTAGAAAAAAATTTCTGCCACTGTTTTTCACATGAACTTTTGCAGATTAGCTAATATAACCAGATCTTTTATTGCTATTCCTTAGTAAGACTGTCAGACCTCCAGAACCAAGTGTTAACTTACTTCTGAGTGAGGTGAACAGTAACATTTTACAAGAATCACCTTAGGCAGGCAGGAACCTTGAATCTCTGTACCTAGATACACTATGGAGCATGTAACTATTTTGAAATAAAAATTTAGAATCAAAAACACACTTCTGAATGTTTGCATTCAGAACATTCAGTACACAAAATTATCACAAAAATGTCTGAAGTACTGCTTTTCCAGTCTTTTTACAAAATGATAGAAAAAACACTTCTGTTAGAATCTTACCTGTACCCACTGAACATCTTCTCTGCATTGTTTCTCTGTTTCTAGGACAGTAGATTTCAACTCTGAATTTGAAAAGAAGATAGAGATTGTAAAAGTTCTATATAAAAAAGATTCATTGATCTTTCGAAATACACATTAAAATTTCATTAAAAGAGGGTAGAGTTAAAAACAAAACAGTGTTAACTGTCCCACTYTCCAAATTATCCATCTAAAATTAAATGAACAGGTTGTATGCATAAATAAAGCCAGCCTGATCTCAATTTGCAAGGTATTTATTATGACTCAAGATTAAATGCTATCATCTTAAATGTGTAGCACATAAAACTTTAAAGGAGTCCATTTTGACTGTCAAAATTTCAGATTCAGAGAAAAATAGTTACTTATGGCTCTATTATATACATTCCATAGAAGGTAAAGGAAAAGTTCTCATGCTTGTTCTTCCCATCCATTCTCATTAAGAAGTATTTCTGTCCTTAAGGTCTGCAGATTGTGTCTGTTCACAAAAGGCCAAAAGAACCCATGAGCAGGATGATGACTGTTGGCAGCTATGTTGTCTTTTTCATATCCTCCTCTGGCCCTTCTCTGCCCTATTGTCAAAATTTAAGATCTCCACAATAGGATAGATAGCGATACAGATCTAAACTCACATTTTAAAAGTGTGCTTGAATGCAATTGGCCTCACTATTGCAAATACATTTTGAGAAATCTCAGTTACATCCTAGCTTTATTATTCACTGTCTACAGCATCTCAGCCTTACAAAGGGATGGTTTGGGACTGTACACTTATTGTGTAAGTGTACGGTCAGAGCTTCCCAGAACAGGAGACATTAAAGCTGAGGATACAAAACTAATTCTTCACCTTTGTGTGAATCCACACCCTCTCTTTTGGGCATAGAACCAGCATTAATTTGACTTTCTGAATTTTGACCATGTTACTCATTTATATTGAAAAATGAAACAGCAGTACTTCATTCTAGTAGTGTCTTCTTCTTCAATTATTTTCTACTTTGGAATAACTAACGAGAATCCTAATGAATATCTAAGCATTCCTTCACTTAGTTACTGTCATTAAATGGAGAAAAAAATTATTTGTCCCAGAACGATGGTTTTAAATGGAACTACAGATCTCCAGCTATCACTGTGACAATGAAAAATAAAATAGCAGTGGGGCTAAGAACTTTTATCTGCGCATTTTACCTGGAAAAGGGGCATCAAAACATAACACCACCTCCCAGCTGGATTCCCTTTCTTATTTAAAACCTGGATAACAATTATCCTATCTACAAATACTAGTCTTTGAGATCTCTGTTTTCAGAAAAACATTTCAATTTAAACCAAACCTAAGTACAAAAGAAATTTCACGAAAACATTGATTGTGCTAATATTTATTTCAGTGAGAGACATGTACTGTACATTCCTGCATTGTTTCTACAGTGCTGCATTTTGATTGCCTGCTGAATAAAAGAAATAACAGATTTTGTTCTGGAAATGACACAAGCATGTAACAACCCAATGCACGTTTTGGACCCTCAAGTCTTTCGGTAAGCCCTTGCAGAGAATAATGAAGACTTATTTTTAATTTATTTATGGAAGAGAGAGAGTCTTGTAGTTAAAGCACAGGGCTTGAATTAAAAGCTCTGCTTTCCATTCTGACCTTTCTACAGATTTCTTCTCTGACCTTAAAGAACATCTCTGTGCCTCAGTTTCCTTGCCTGATAAGAGACAACTAGAAAACTGAAAAACAAAACAAAAAAAACCCAGCAGCTACACCATGCAAAGACCTCTAACCAGCTTAGTAGCTACTGTTAATGATGCATCTTTAACTGGTCATAGCCTAATTTTGTATACAGGACAAGAATAGAAATATTTTTCTCATACCTGCCTAGAGAACATGTGCGTCTCACATCCTTCTTATATCTTTTAAGGGTACCACTATACTGYAGGCAAATCTGTTGACCATTTGCAGGAAGAGTGAAGCAGTTGAGGTCCAGAACCTCTGGATTCATAATTCCTAGACATTTGTCAGAAAGCTGTGAGGAGGCCAATCCCAGCTGTTGGGAGGCAAGACGTACAAGGGGGAAGTTTCATTGCCAGTGGCAGTTATTCTGCAGAGCTACCCCTTGAAAATTAACAATCCTCAACCTTTTTTACTTTTTAAATTGTTTACTAAAACAGCATTTCAAGTCTCATCTAACAGAATTGTTCCCAGTCATAAAAAGCTGGATGAGGATAGGCTGTCGTTAACAGGAAATAACTCATCATCTCTCACTTTGACAAGTTTTTAGTATGGATAAATCATGCCTTGTTGCCGACTTTCAGATAAGTCCATTTACTGAAGAAAATTCAGGATGCTGCTAATGAATTGGACACTCACTCCTCATTGCAAAAGAACCCCATCAAAAACAGTGAATGATTATTTTCTGGTAAAAGCTATTAATGTCTCTTTCAAAGGAAGGGAAGAGTATTAACATTTTTAAACTAAGCAATTGTGAGATATTTATTTTACAAATTATCTGGAAGAGAACTTTTTTGGCTAACCCTACCTCAATTGATTTGCAAAACCAGGAAAACTTCACTAATATATGGGCATTGGTGATCTCCCCAGGGCCTGTGTACGTGATTTTAGATTTCTGTATGGTTGAGAGAAACTTTAAGATGAATTTGATCTTTGCTTACACCAGGTTTTATTCTTTGCTAATGTTCTAGTACTAGACAAGACGTACACACACAACTTAGAAAGTAATGTTTCCTGTTATGCAAATTGGCACAAATTACCTCCCTTACTCAAAAGTTCTTAAAAAAAATGGGAACAGGCCGCTCCTATGTATTTGTCAATATTTAACAATTTGACAGAACTGTCTAGCTTATTTTTACCTCAGACAGGTTCTGTTCTAAAAAGGGTTCTAAATATAAGTTGAGTACAGGGTGATACGAGCAGTTAATTTTAAGGTTAGTTTGCCAAAATTCACCAAATACAATCTATTTGCAGCAAACTAACAAGGTTTTATTTTTGTTTAGCAAAACTAAAAAAAAAAAAAAAAAAAAAAAAAAAAAAAAAAAAAAAAAAAAAAACACAAAAAAAAAAAAAAACCCCAAAAAAAAAAAAAAAAAAAAAAACACCACCACCACCACCGCAACAATAAAAAAAAGAGTTAAGGAAAGGAAAAAAGTGCTATATGATGAATGAACCCTTCCCTTTAACCCAAACCAAACTTTTTTTTTTCCCCTCATTTTTCATAAAACAAAGGAAATAAGTGTCTGGACAAGCCTAGTTTTGTCAGACTGACTTAGATTTCAGCATGTAAATCCACACAGAGATTTAGTGTGTTGGGACTGTTTCATTTTGCAGGAGAAGTCGTATAATCTTTGAGTGTCTGCCCAGGTGGTTAGGACAGTCACATTGGAGACAGGATGACCGGGCTCTAGTGCCTGCATACTTGCCTTTTCCTATATGTTAAGTGGAATAGTGTCATCAGCAAAGCATTAAAATAATTGAATTTCAAATACCCTGTTGTGTTTAGATTCAGACAATGTGCTCGGGTGTGAAAGTGGTAGAGTCAAATACCACAAGAAGCGACAGAAACAGATTTTGGGTATTCAAATGGAAAAATTAGTGGCACACACATTGATCTTATTGGTGATACTGACTCATTTTGTACAAAAACTTTTCTGAATCCAGAACTGAAAAATGTTTTTGGCATAAGTAGCTGCTGACTTGAACCCAAATTCATATTAGGTATTTCCAAACTTCAGTTTTTTGATAAATAGCCAACCTAAAAAAAAAAAAAAAAAAACACCAACCAACCTGACCAATAAAACAAAAAAAAACCCTGACCACTCTAATAGCCCTTTCCTCACACCCAACAACACTCCATATGACACAGAACACACAGCAAAACTATTTAATATATACTATATTAAACAGATTATTAACTACTTTGCTAATTTAGGAACAGATTACCTAAGACCTTGCAGAATTTCCTCTTGCCTTACTTAAAACTTGAAGGCTAGTATTTTCCTCATGCTGACATGTGTATATAAAAATAAAGACTCTACATATAAAAATATCCTGCTACATTCCTCTCTGGATCAATACTTTTGTCTAAAATGGATGTTTTTGTTTATAAACCATTGTCTCTAATGTTAATATTGTATCTGTTTATTCCATACAGCAATAGTTATATATAATGCAAAATAGAGCTACTCTGCACACAGTAATTTAAACCCTTTAAAAAATGCTTGCCCCCTCCCATCTTTCAAAGGCACATATACATAAAATAATTTAGTCACAAATCTTGGGGATTGTGTTTATCCTTCAGGCTTCACATGAAACATCACCCACCTCCAGGTTCTTCCACATGGCAAGCAGGCAAACAATCAAACAAAAAGTTAAATTATTTATCTACCTGAATTGTATTCAGAACAATTATAATTTTTCCTTTTCCCTCCATGCCCTACACTGCGAATTCACACCAAAAYCCAAAATTTCAATAATATTTTTAAGTGTCAGCACCTCAAGTAAATTTTGAGAACTATTTATTTTCCATTTAGAAATAGTCACGATAAAAAATTTTCCATTTTACTTCTAATTCTGTTTTCTTAATATTTTTGCAGTTTTTGAGAGGGCAGTGGCTGAGATAAGGAACAGACAAGTACTGTATACATTACATCCATATAGTAGGTATAATATTAAATAGAACAACATAGGATGGAAACAAACCATGCATAACATGAATACATTTAAAAATCATTAGTATTATCCTCTTGGTAGAAATACTCTTCCGAATTTGTAAAAACAGTAAAAATCTTTACATTTCAAAATATTTTATGTAATCAACGTTCTTCTAGATTTTACAGAAACAAAACTGTTGTTACCTTGCACCAGCCTCTGCCAGGCTAAAACCTCAAAGTAAAATAATAAAATATTCACCATTATGTTTCTCCAGTGCAGAGTATGTTCATAAATACTCTGATCACACGTCCATTAGCTAAGTCTCCAAGTTGAGAAACACAACCCGTCCTCTCAGAGTACATGGCAATGAATTCTGCTACCACATATGACAGCACTTTCATCGAATACATCATAAAATAGTAGATCATTAGTCAAAAACTGGACTAGCGCAACAGTCCAGTACTGCAGTGTTCCACACTCTGAATTGCATCAGTGAGATGAATGCAGAAATGTTTCCTTGACCACTAATAGAGATGCTTTGGTAAAAGCCACAGCATAAACAGAATAATATAGCAGTATTGCATTTTTGTTGGCATCACTTATTTTGCTTGTGAACACTGGAATAAGCGATACCAGTAAAAGTGAAGTGTTGCCATGATAAATGGTGTCCATGCAAGGAATAATTTACTTGTGTTCCAGAGGAAGTGGTAAAGAAGTCTCAAAGAGAAGCAAATCTGAAATTAACTCCACCCAAAGCCTACAAGCAATACAAAGAGATCTGTGGAAATAATGACTTCATTCTTCAAATGTGAGCAATGAAAAAAAGGAGTGGTAGGAAATGGAAAATCTGAGAATACCCAGTGGCTCTCCATGGAGGTCATGGGGATAAATGCAGCCTAAAATTGTTGAGAGCCGTTGAATACTAACTAATGCAAAGCTAAGCCTCCAAGAACCTGTGGTATTTGCCCATCAACACTACTAACAGAAAACAGGTTTGAAATTGCCTTCTAAATTTCTTTGTCAGTTACAAGAGGTTTTATTTTGTTTTGTTTTCGTTTAATTCTCAGCTTAAACAAAGCTTTTAATGAGTATGCAGAAGATTTCAGAAATTTGGCTGGTAGAGTAACCTCACAAATTTTAAGATAAACTGACTTTGTAAACAAGACCTCAATTTATTTTTCAGGTACGCTTTTCCTACCTCTCTGTCAGCAGGGGACTGCTGAATCCACAAAGGAATACCTTACACCACTCTAATAACTTTCAGTATACACCAGTGGGTTTCTGAAGTTTTCCATATTTTTAAGAAGGGAAAAGTACCCATATTTCATGGCTTAGAAGGTATGTAAACTGGAAAAGAACAAAGGTCACAACACCTGGTAAAATTCATTAGTCAGCAGATGCCAGGTGCACATCTTGGTTGTTAACAAAAAGCATGCTTTTTTGCTGAATATTTTTTATTAGATTCATACTAGCTAACATTATTTCTGATGCTAATCCAAGATCTTCAAAATCAGGTATTTGTTAAAAGTTAAGATACTAAGTTTATATCTTGGATTCTAAAAGACAGCAGCTCCCCCCCATGCCATACATATATCTTGTCTGTGTCCAAGAACTATACCTTCTTCTGTAATTTTGAGTCTTTGTTCTTCATCTGGAGGTTTGGGTGGGGGCCACACAGATGGAATTCTCCTTGGAAAGCTTCCTTCAATGTAATCTGATGAATGTGTGGGTTGGCTAACTGCAGCCCAAGTATAAAGTTGGTCTTGCTGTGGTTATTAAAAAAAAAAAAAAAAAAAAAAAAAAAAAAAAAANGTTCATATAGAAAGACAAGCTCAAAATATCAAAGCCTTTGTTTCCGACACAAATAGTTCAATATCCACCTCTATAGCAAGGCAGACTTGTTTTTATGCTCTTCACCTCCTGACAAAGACTTAACATAAATCTATATTAAAAGAATTTAATGTTTCAGTTTTGGAATTACCTCTATTAACAATAGAAAATCTAATCTTTTAGTTATCTACAGCATACTGAGATGCTAGAATACAGTTCAGCACTTTTTTTGAGCATGAGGAACTCTTTGCCACTTCTTTCCTTAGAGAGATAACAGGTTCTGTCCATCATGACTGTACTTCTTTACATATGGCTAGTTTATAGGTTAGCGAAAAATATTTCAGTCCACACTATGTAACCCTTTTACAGCAAATGCACAAGCAAGGAAAAGAAGCAGGATTATTTCAGCATAAATTAAACTGAGATATTTATTCTCTGCAACCTTGTTTTTGTCATCTATATTTCCATATTCATAGAAAGGCAGCTAAAAAGGTGGGTTTGCTTTTAGAATAAAATTAAAAACAAAAACAAACAAACAAACCAACCAACCAACAACAAAAAAAACAACAGCTAAAAGTATTCTCAATCCTCTGGGCTCAAATCAGATTATATCCTTATTACTCAATAGCTTTGAGTTTGATTCACTTATTAAAAGTAGGAGACATCCAGACTGTCTGATGAAAACTAGGGCAAACTTATGTTTTAAGCCAACAGAAAGATTTTAGCTGACCACAATTCAAGTAGTTATTCTTGTGATTTCCAATATGCATCAACATGCACACCTTGTGATTAAATCTTTGTAATACTGTAAACTCTATAGAGATCAATCACAGCAACTGCATGAGTATCTTAGTAAGTGATCTGGAAATATGCAAATATTGTAGTACAAAACTGGGAAAAAAAAAAAACAAGTCACAGGATGAAAATACAGTCATATCACACAGTAATATCTTCTTACAAAGATCACGTTCATTACACTTCAGTCATGCTATTGCCTGAGTAAAACATTGGTAATATATATTTGTCCTGCTGCATATTTCATTTTTAGATGAAAACTTTTTTTTTTTTTTTTGTGTTTAATTTTACACAGATACTAAACATTGAAAAGACATGCAGGGGGAAGAACAAAATAATTTAACACTTTTTTTGGGACAATCGCTATTCCATGTGTCTAAGCTTCTACTTGCCTAAAAATAAGTTGTGCTAAGAGTGGTAATATTCTGTTGAGAGCAACTTACTTAGAACAGACAAATGCTGGTTATAAAGTAAAAAGTTTTGGTTTACAGAGGGTGCCTCAAACAGTCAAGGTCAAAGGAAGCTCATTAGGTCTTTCCAGCATGAAAAACATGGCAAAAATCCAGCCACATACACAAACCTTAGATAAAGGTAAAAATAAATGGATAAAAAGCTTAATACAAAATCGCATCAGGTTCTTTACATAGCCCTGAACTCTATGTTCCTTGAAAAGCCTCTCCTTTTCCCATTACTATGCTACTGCATTTGAACAGCCAAACAGGCTTGATAAATGCAGTTTTTTTGGTAACTTAGTACGTTCCCTTTGTCTAATTCCAGCTTTTTAGAGGATATGTATTTTTGGGTTTCTGCCTAATTTCCAGTACTGTACATATCGTGTAAAGAAAAAGAAAAGGTGATGGATTTTGTTCTTTGTCTTGTTTTTGCACTATCCAAATCTCAAAAACACAGAGGAAAATAAGATTCAAAAAAAGTCATCGAGGCAAACCAGAACAAAATTTTTTTGCCCACTCTACTACCTTACACAGTCCAGGGAACACAGGGAAGAACAAGCTCTACAGAGGGTTAGCTGGGTAAGCACAGTTGACTTTCAACAGGATTATAGGGATATGTAGGGTTATAGGGCAATAAAACAGAAGACAACAGACTGTAGATAATATTGACATAGCATGAATGAGGAAGACAAACAGTTAAACTGTTCCTGGACATGACATTTCACCATACCAGTTCTTGAAAGATATAGTACAATCATTTAACAACAAGTTTTTGAAGTATGATTAGTCTACGTGAATTAAGATGTATTTAAAAAAACATGGTATGTCTCAGAATTATTGTACAGATGGGATACATTATGAGGGTAATAAAATATGAAGTACCTATGTTCTTGCTGATAGAATTTACAGCATATAAGCTATGAACAGTTATAAATTAAGACATCACACAACTCCATAACCGACTCCTAACCCAGCATGGGAGATTTGTTTGGGGGTATAAAAGACAGTATTTTTTGGTTTGTGTTGGTTTTAGTTTTGGCATTGTTTTCATTCACTATTCAACATAGAGAAGGATGATGGAATAGACTCATCATATAATAGAAATTTACACAGGTAAATGTAAACTTGCAAAAATGCCTTGAAGGGACTTGCACTACAACCAAAACGTATTCGCATTCAACATATAAACAAGGTATTTAACAACAGCTACATTCAGATTACTTGCAAACTTATAAACACAATTTAAAATATGAAAAACCTTCATGACAGAAAGGTAGTCTGAAGGTCTGGACTTCAAGCTGATAGTCCATAAACTACACTTAAAATGGGAAAAGATTAACCTGGTCTCCACTTTCGTGCCCTTCAAAAGAGATGAATCATTTGAATGTCCTAATTCCTACTCACTCAAGATACTGTCCAAAATCTAATCCTTTTTAACCTTTTGTTTTTAGCTCCTTGTCAGTTAATATACTAACCCATCTCATTTCTCCTTTTCCAAATCTCATAATGCCATAAGTTTGCATGATTATTAGAACATTTTGAAAGAAGATATATGCAGCCAATTCTATGATGTTGAAGTACTATTCAAGCAAAAGAAATAAAATAATCCAAATGAAATAAAAGCAAATCTGGATTTTTTCATTAATAATTGTAATACAAGCATCCACGAACCTGGATTTCCACATCCAACTTTTTCTCCTTTAATCTTTTCATTTCAGAGGCAATTTTTACTAGATATCATTGTAAGTACAGACAGTGAATACACTTACCGTGATCAAGCTTTGAATACATCTGGAATTTCCACTTCATCTTGCTCAGACTCCACTATTTAGTGTATAAAGCGCTTCTTTTTGGGAAAAAAAATATATATCTTTCTCTCCTTGTAATGAATGATCCCAGTCTTATTTATTCGGACTCATTTCTGGGCGGACATTGAAAGCTTAAAGCTGTCTGAGTCCAGTGCACTAAACATGATGTCAAGAAGAGTTCTCATTTCCATACATCCTTACACAGCACTTTCCACTGATTCTTAAAACTGCAGAGCATTCACACATGGGCGAGGCAAACTGCCTGCAGGATCTGATGGTACCTAATCAATAGACATTTTACCACTTATAGATGCTAGCATTTAGAATAGAGACACAGAGAGTCAGATCTGTAGTTTAACTCACTCCCTTCCCAGCCAGCTCTCAGTAGGCACAAAGAATGGCTTTTTGTAACACATTTTCATTCTTGGGTACCACAGTGTTACATTTCAGGTACATAATATATTTAATATTAATTATGTTCTTTCACGGCTTGAGCTAAAGGTATGCTTTCCTGCTAATCTTTAAAGATGGAAGCCAATGCTGTAAGCTACTCAGAGTAAGGGCCTCTAGCAAATGACATATAGAAAGAGGTTGGTGGACCCAGAACTAGGGCCATGAGCTAGACCTGCAGCCAACATCAGAAGGCATACTAGTGGTCCTTGAGCTTTCAGAAAAGGGGTCACACATTTTTCACACAGAGAGACCAGGTTTGTTCCCCAGGCCACAGACTGAATTAGAGATTAGTATATTCCCCGCTGTAGGAATATAATGTGCAACCCTGAACCTATGCTTTTGGTAGCTGTATTGCTCCTGGAGATATGCAGGTAATATGACTTTCTGTTCAACACCACTTCAGTTTTTAATCAACTGTTTATCTGCTTCCAGTTCAAAGAACAAAGACAGCCATTGTGAGAAATGCTTAAAAGAGGTACAAGAGATGGAGTTGAAACAGCAATAAATGTATACACATCTGTCCAAACTGATTGCAAAAGCATGAATTAGCAATGTGAGAATTAAGGGGAAAAAAAATCTGACCAGAAGTATTTTGGCAATTCTCAAGGAAAAAAAAAAGGGGTGCAGTCAGATCATGCATGGTGAGATGGGAAAGGTGGGGCAGTACAGAAACACACTGCTATCAGGTCAGCTCAGCAGAGCAGTAGAGGGGGAAGCACATTAGCAGTACCTCTAAACTTTCTTACACTAGAGTGAATTGGTACTAACTTCTCTGATGGCTCCTGTGTTAAGTCATGATAGAATCAAGCCCTATCTTGCAGGGCATTTATTTTCAAATACTAAACTTGAACAATTTTTCACTAGAACCGCAAACATTCAAAGTTATCCTGAAGAGGGGAGGACAGAAGGGTTGGCATGTCTGCAGACAGGTATAAATGGGCCAGGAGTAAACACAGAGTGGCAGTTACAAGAAGGTTCCTACTCATCCAATCAGTCTGGATGTGGACAGCCTTCCAATGGGAAGAGCTGGAGGAGTGGGGAGAGGAAAAAGTATAACAGCATTTAAGATGAAACTAGATAAACTCATAGAGGAATTACATTTTATGGTACTTGGGATAAGCAGGGGCCAGACTCCATGACTCAGAAGGTGTTTTCCAGGCTAAGAGCTCCAAAGAGCTTGTTCCACATTTGTATATAACTGCTTGTCATTTAGACTGTTTCAAGTGCATTGAAGGAATTTTTTTTTTCCCATTCAGGAAGTTTAATCATTCTAATATACTAAGTATACAACCTCTAAAATGAAAGAAAGGCAATTGCATGTTCCCACTGCATATAAATAGTTAATTGGACAAGCAAGGTTTTAGTTCGAGAAATTGGAGCCGGACTACCTCAAAATGTTCTTATCAGCAGGAGACTTTTATTTTAAGCAGCTTTTAAAATAAAGAAATCAATACTATCAAGAATGGGGAAAGCGGTTTACTTTTTGAGGAGAGGTTCAGTAAGAAATCTCTGTCTGACCACTGACAGAACCACAACAGTGGTTAAACATAGCTCTCGGCTTGTACTACCTTTGGCTGTACTAGTGAGCACAGATGCCTTCCAAGGCTGAAAATCAGCAAGTCAGTCATAATACTGTAATATATGGCTGAAGTAGCACTTTATCCTCATGAACTAAATGTGATGCATGAGCATTTTGAGTGATTTTTTTTTCTTTTCAGAAAACTGATGTTCCTCAACAGTTCATTTAAAAACACTTCAAGCGTCAAAAAACCATGAAACATTGCTTTCCCATGAAATGACTTCAACCTCCTCAACAAAACAGAACAAACTTTGCTCAGGATTCAACATCATAGCCTGGGGATAAGAAGAGTAGGTAGGAAGAGCTATAGCGAAAGATTCCACTGGTTCTCAACAGCAAACATCTTAAAAATCCCAACCCTACTTCTGTTACTTTTAAAGCTTTGTTCAACTTTTATTTTTCAGACTAATCTTTTATTCTGGGCATCTGCCACAATCTGTTTTGAAAGAAAGAATTGATAAAATGGGCCAAGGTAGAACATGGAAGTTTTCTCATAAGTTCTTAAAACAGTTTTAAAGTTTCTRTGCTTTGGGCTATGACTTGAAATTTGATAAAAAGGTCAGAGATACTTCAGGAACATGCCATTTCCAATCATCATTAAAAACTATCCAAAATCTGACCAAGTTATAAGCCTCTGAAAACTGGACACCATCCTCAGCATAAATGTGATGACAGCTGCTAGTTCTCTGAAGATTTATGCTTTCATTGCATATTTGTTAGTCCTTCATGTTTGCCATATACTAACAAAGAAGTAAGCTTCATGTCCACAAAGCGCAACCTACACCAGAAACACAAGTGCTAATAATTTAATTTAAACTGGCTTCCAGGAGCCATTATAATACTAGCCCAGGAAACTGAGAGCTGTGAAAGTTGTCTTTATTCTTAATGCATTGCCTAATTGCAGTCAGACAGTGTGGAAGAGAAAGAAATATAATCCAATGAGAAAAAGTAAAAGAGGTTGTGTACAATTATTTAATGGGGTGAGGCAGAGGCCCACACTGAAGCCTGGAATATCTTGGGAGGAAAAAAAAACAGATCTCTTGTGTGTTACTGAGAAAACAGACACAAGATTTGGATACACAGTTGTATGACAGGGAGAACCAGAGGTGACCACCGGGCACGAGTAACAAAGATGATGAGAATATAATCAGAGTGTGCAATTGCAAACATTTCAAGACAGCAGAGAGTTCAGCATTAGCCATGTTAAATTAAATTCACTGGAGGACATCCAGAAAAGGAGATCAGAGTGAGAGAATAGGACTTTTAAATAATCTGTTTATATTCATCTCAAGCCATGAGCAATAGATCATAGAGTGAACAAAACTTACTGAATTATTTTCATAAACTGTAGCCTAACATCTTCAAAAAACAAAGTCTGTGGGACCACACTTAAGCAAAAGGGGAATAATTTTTTTAATTCAACATAAAAAAATAGTAAGTTAAAGCTCAGAAATACATGGGGATCAGTCACAAAAGGAGAAAAGGAGGGATTGAAGGAAGGATTTCAGTGGAAAAAACATTGGCAATTCTGCAAAAGAACATGCTAAAGGAGTGACCTAAGAGACTTTATAAGAACTAGACTAAGACAAAAATCAAAACAGCCAAATGAGTAACATTAAGCTTAAGGACCAAGCAAGCACCAGAGCTGGATGTAGCAGGGAGGAAGGACAACGAGGTGGCAGACAAACCTGGCTGGGACCAGGACAGAGTTACAGGAGTTTTGTTGATGGCAGCTTCAGCTGAGTGAAAAGGACACCAGCCAAACTGGAGGCAACTCAGGATGGAATTGGAGGCACATCTGATGAACTCAGAGGTGAAGGAAGAATATGGGACTGGCTGTGCTTCCAATTTTGGAGTAAGGTCAAAGATGATGTATCTCCTAATTCTAGATGGGTGAAATTTAAGTATTACTTAAGGCTAGTCTAATTCCTCTGTCTTTGAAATCAATGGCTAGATCAACATTAAAATCCTGTTCTAATGAATTTTAAAAAAAAAAACAAACCTAAATTAAAAAAAAGCAAAGTACAGACATGGAGGGAGATGCAAGAGGAGACATGAGTCACAGATCTTCTATGTCCTTTTTTAAGTAATATACAGCATCACCATAAGTTTTTTCACACTAATTGTTAGTTGTTTCATTTCCTTACATAACTATTAGCATTTATTTTCTGTAAGATATTTTATTTACGCACTCTAAGAAGCAAAATCAGCTAGGAAAAGCCCAGTTTTGAAGTTCTCAGCCACTAGAGTTTATATTGCAAGTTCTAAACATTTTCACCCTTTTAGGGCATGTAATGAATAAACAGGTAGGTGTTCCTGTACTGTGGTCACCAAGGCTGAAGCAGAAACATATTCCCAAACTCAATAGCAGCAGCTCTCACCTTTGTGCCATGTGAAATTCAGTTGTTGAGATCCTAGTGTTCAAGACAGATGTACCCTCCTTTGAAGTAGGATGCACTACTAGTTGCATACACATACACAGGGCTTTACACCACTTCTGACATTGTTTTACAGGACCGTGATCTATTTAGGGGACTTATACAGAAAAATAGTAACAGCGCATTTGTGGCTTACTGATAGCCCAAATTAAGATCACTGCTAAGCCAGCAACATCTTAAATTGCTGACTTTGACACACTGTTCACATGGCACTAGGCTAGGCTACTGTTTCTTTTCAGAAAGTCCATCCTATTGGATACGGTCAATGAAAGATAACTAGAATAATTCTCTC
This sequence comes from Phoebastria nigripes, assembly GCA_035582835.1. Classification (NCBI taxonomy): domain Eukaryota; kingdom Metazoa; phylum Chordata; class Aves; order Procellariiformes; family Diomedeidae; genus Phoebastria; species Phoebastria nigripes. Next base: position 780,101 of record JAYKAV010000877.1, on the reverse strand, counting down.
TCTCAGACAAAGCATGGTATACCAGTTRACAAAAGAGCCTCTTCTGCTTCTTTCCAAACTTTTAATTTTATAAAATCTGTTTATAAGTGAGGAGAAACTTTTTAAAAAAGAATATTGTATTCAATACTCTAAAGAAGAAGAGATTAGCTGAATATATGGTAAAACCAGGAGAACTGAAAACATTGCCAGACTGTTTTAAACAACCTGAAAAATAAGAAACGTGCCTTTTCCAGTAACTTTATTGAGTATATTTAACCATAAACACTTTCAGATGGTGTGTGATTTTAAGTTGGCTGAATAACCTCAGTTTTATAGTCACACTCCATTTTTCAATTAATTTAAAAAAACAGTTTGAAAATGTTTTAAACATTGTTTTTTTAAAAAAAGATAAAGGTTGAATATTGTTAGAGGGACCATGGAATGATTTTGTATATAAGCTAGGTTATCTAGGAAAGCCTGTATGTTTTAAGAATTCATTGGACAAATTTATTCTACCCATTTTCCCTTCACCAGTTGTGTTAAACCATTCTTCAGGAAAAATGAGAGAGATTTAAAGAGTTAAAAAGACTCATGTTCTCTCATATCTATGTCAATCATTTTTTGAGTATTTCTAACCAAGCTTCAGCTTAATGTGTAGAATAGGGATGATCTTAACTACACCAGTAAGGTATCAAGTAGTTTTGTTGTTATTTGTACGTTATTTTGAAGTTCATTAGTGAAGAGAAAAACCCTTATCTTCAGTCACATAAACCAGTACAAAGAAGTGTCAAAGATAAAATTTAATGGCAAGGATCATAAAAATAAGTTCACTGTAAAACTTCACGGGTCGTATAGTATCATACAATAGAAAGACATCCTAATGTTGAATTCATTATCCAAGAAGAAGGAAAAGTATGTCAGGTGATGACTACACCACAGTTTTGTAACAGTATGCAAACACCAATAATAGTACTCTGGCCAAATAGCCCAAAGGCACAGATAACACTGTAGCTGGAATGCCAGCAAATTTGCACTGACCCCTGCACTATTTTATATCAAAAGTCTTTTCAGGGGGAAAAAATTATCTAGCAGAGACATCCTGTTTGGGTCCTGTAAAGTTTTGTGACATGCTGTTTTCTGTTGTTCCTTTAATTTATATTTTTGGTGAAGCAGCTATTGGATTGAAATGTTGGTAGTCCTATAGGGAGCTTTGATTCAGAGAAAAAGACTTAATGAAAACAACAGATAAAGAACAGTATAGCAGACTAAGATATGAGTTAAAAAGTTAAGAAATCAAGTTATGGGAGAACCTTTTAAAACTTTTGCTTGCTTGGATACAGAAGTGTACACACCTGAGCTCAGAAAAATAGCTGGCCACTCTCATAAGGGCAATTTTCATTAAAAGGACTAACAGAATTCTCTCAGGACTGATGAGCCATTGATAAATCACATCCTGCTTGGCAAACAGACGAAAGATAACTTTTTCAGTACTTACATCAAACGTGGGTGTGCTTTGCTGGGCGCTCTGATTACATGGTTCTCTGAAGCAGTCGGTGAATGGAAGCAAAAGACCCATTGCAATAATGCGAGAACATAGTTTTTCTGCTTCTTCTTGTGGTGCATTTTCCTGCTGGCTGAAGAGCTTTTCCAGCAGAGTTCGTCCTGCCAAGGTAATGACACAGATTAATAAATATTTGTAGCTATCTACAGGATACAAAGATTAAGGCATTGCAATGTGTATTGAAAATCTCAACTATTAGAAGTAAAAATACGAAATGAAAAAAGAATTCTTGAGAAAACTATCTGATAATAAGTCTTTAACATAAAATATTTCTGTATAATAATTTGAACTGATCTGTAGCCTGATTAATTAGGATATTCAAGAAAATATACATTGTGTTGGTGCACTGCAAAGTAGGAAGAAAACCCATGAGATGCTATTGTAGCATCAATTTCCTATTTATTTATATTATACAATTGTCCTGATGGGAAAACAGAGATATTACCAAGAAATGAAATAACTTTTTCCAAGGGTGTCACACAAAGTTATTATAGAATCAAGTCTCCCAACACTTGGAATGAGCTTTTATTTTTTGAATCATAAAATGATCATAGTCTTTAAGAAATTGTGCTCTATTTCTTTGGAGAAACTCTCAATAAAAGAATAATAACAAAAAAACCCCTGCTAACTCTTCTGTTTAAAATTGTATTTAATACAGCTCCAGAGCAGCAGAGTGCTCCAAACTAAAATACAGTGCCACAAGCAGCAATTCAGAGAAGTAAAACTTTGAAGAGTGAGAAAAGAGACTTATTCCTATTACAGGGCCGGATTTCATGATCAAAGTGTTTTCTTTGTTATCTCACCAGAGCATGAAAGGAGGGCATAAGTTATAAAGTATATTACAAGACACAATGCTAGAGGTTGGAAAGACCTTTGTGCTGTGTGCAGTTAGCCAGAAAGAGACTACAAAAATTAGTTACATACGCAGGCTATAGTAAAATCTACATTCTAAGAATATTAAATTGCTTGATTAAGCTCTAAAATGTCAAAAGATGCCAAAGTTCAGATTTACAGGATATAAATAAAGATATGAAATAGATCTATTGGAAAAGAAAAGGCAGATGGAGTAATAAAGTTAATTTCATGTTTTAGTATGAACTAGCTGCGAATACAATTTGTACCTAAATCAGTTTCAATAGTCTGTTTTTTCCACCCACTCACTGGAAGCCAAAGGTGTTTTCCAGGAAGGATATACTGCATTAAGAAAGCACTTTAGTGTCATTTAAAGTAGTAATAATAACAACAACAATAATAATGATGACAATACTACTGGTTTTTTTACATACGAATGCAAGATTTCTGTTTGAATATTGATTTTATTCAAAATGTAAAATTTCCCAGGCTTTTTGAACATATTAAAAAGATTTTTAACATCTGGATGCAATTTAAAAAGGATATTGTAAGTGACATTTAGCCCAAAGTTTCTGTATTATTTTAACTTCATGTGTCAATACAGCCTAAAATAAACAATACATTAAAATGTTAGAAGTTATTTCTAAGATTTTCCTCTCCACATCTAAAGATCTGATAATTCTGAACTATTAGTCCAAGTTTCCTAGCATTTTATTAGACACAATACAGTACATTCAAGGGGATAAGCCAGGGATAAACTTGTAAGAYACACAAATTTTGTTATGTTTGCTGATTAGTTTGCCTCTGTTCCTTGGTTTCACCACCCATAAGGTAATGATAACATGATTGTTTATGCAACATATCCTTCTATTTAGCTAAAGACACAGGTCAGTTGTTAAATCTTCAAAGTCATTAATTAATTCAAGATGGGCTTTCTTACTGACTGATATACACTGTGATTTTTAACAACAATTTACCCACAGTTGCAGCAATGTACAGCAATCCCCTACATGAAGAAAGGCAACAGTATGAAACCATGGAAGCAAAACACAAATAGGGAGCTATCTGCAGACAGATGTTTTTATGATTTCTTTTAGTAATTTTTCTTAGAGGTTGTAGTTGCCAATGCTTAGTGGTGCTGTAAAACACCCCTAAAAAACACCCCTAGGTACTACCCTCTTACTGCAATAAATGGATTCTCCTAGCTATAAATACTGAGGTTAAGCTATACAAGCAAGTTTTAGGAAAAAATAAGAGTACAAGACTGGCATCACACTGATACCAGAGCACCAATAGGTAGCATTTCTGCTAGCATTTCTGGGGCAAAGCCACATCATATTACCATAGTATCACCTTATATCACTGAGTAAGGTTCAACAACATGGAAAGTTATCTAGTTAAATGAGAGACTGCAAGTAATGAGGATGAATGGGGAAGTCAATGCTTTACATTTATCTAAAATGCACAGAAGCAAAAATAATAAGAAAATAGACCAGAGGAAGAGCACTCTATACACACAAACAAAAAATAGGACTATGCAAGAAAACTACATATTTCTTTGTGCTATATTAAATATTCAAATGTTATCCATGACTTTTGAATGTCAGACTTGATAAATCTCTTTTTTTTTTTTTTTTTTTTTGTCTGGATATTTCAACATTTAAATAATCTTGTCATGTTTTGAGAGTCTTCTCCCAGACATCCAGAAGCAGAATAGCCCCCTCCCTCCCTTTGCCACCACCCCCCCTTTTGGTTTAACCTAATTAACAGGAATAATATCCATAAATGACAAAACAGGAAATGAGGCCTTTTTTTTTCCTTAACCCACCCATTAATTTGCTAATTTTTGTAGCACTTCTTAAATCTTGCTCAAGATTAAATACTTTGTTCAGAATCTTAGTTGCCATTCAGTTGCAGTTTAATTTGTATAGGGTTATTAACTATTGTTGTTTAGTGATTATTAATTATTGTCTAAACATACTTTAGCATTCAGACAATATAGAATACGTATATATGTAAAAAAAGTCATTAATGAACTTAATTTCTCTTACTGTACTCTGCATTACTTATGTCATTTTGTCCATCTGAGCCTGAAGCATTCTCTCCAGTGTATTATCAGTCTTGGAATAAATAGGGTAGTATAAATTATTTAATGATATTAGCTAGTACTTTTTAACCTAAGAGAATCAATCATTTAACTCAAACTAACTTTCGTACAATTAAGTTGTCCTTTGCATCAAATATATGTTGAGTCAAAAAAATAAATGTTCTCAACACAAAGGTAATAATGTTCGGATAAAGCTGTGCTCTAATACAGCTTGTGTGTTCCTTACAATTGCTATGGAGACCTGAGGACAGACACAGAAATTTGAATAACAGAAATACATTTTGCCAGTTCAGTTAACATTTTACCAAATGCAAGCTGAAAAAAGTTCAATTTTCAATGCATACAGAAATAGCTTCACTGCAAACAGCTGTGAAAAAAATCTCTGTATCAACAATAAATGGGTTGTATGTTTAAAGCACTTACTGGGCAATATATTTAGAACAGACTGTTAAGCCACTGAAGTTTTTTACCTAACCAGCTAGGGCTTGTCATCAAATTGAATGGTCATTACAAGTGTCAGAACCACCCACCCCCCATCAAACGTAAAAAACAGCCAAAGTTATAAAAAAGACAATACATATTTTCCTTAAAGGGAAGCGAGGAGGTAAACCCTACCAAAAGAAAGTGTGTCAAGACTTGAGAATGTCACTCATTTGCTCAAGGCAACACCACGCCGTGCTGCACTGCCCGACGGATGGATTCGCTGCGGCACTGTAGTTCCAGACAGGACTAAAGCTATTTTACATGGGAGAACAACATTTTAAAGCCACTGCTTACCAAGAAGTAGTTCCACCCTTGTTAAGAGCATGTGAGATTTCTCTTTCACCTACTTTCAGGTAAAAACCAGTTGTCACTACAGCAGAAGGATTCCAGCTCTAAAGTCCTCTGTGGCCCACGGAGGCTGGTGCTGAATCTGCCCCTGCCTTGCTGCCCTCTGACCCTACCTGCGCCGATGTCAAAGCAAGAGACATTCGTGAAGCAGCAGGAATCACATTTATGATTTTGATTCAGGGCAAGATGAACGTTATATTTTTGTTTAGATATAGCAAAAGACCTCTTTAACACTGGACTCCACAGGCTTTTAACTACTTTTGTTTGGAAATGGTTTGCTAGCACCCCATCTATCTGTACTACACATGCTTGGAATTAATTCAAATTAAAATGATTTTGTGTCTATATGCGTGAAATTGACTGTACAATATTAATCCCTGAATCTATTCCCTAAACAGCAAAACCAAAGTCACAGCCATATTTAATGCATAGGCTAAAATCCAGTTAAATTCGACTGCAAGATTTTGCGCTACAATTTTTCATCTTTGGTTTATAAATAAAATGCAGCAAGAACAGCCTTTTTCCTCAGACACCATTAATCACTTCATATTCGTAACTTACATGAGGTGATACCTGAATGTGTTCTCAATACAGGTGAAGATGGTTGCAAATAACCYGAAATAATTAAATGATTAATGATTTCATAATTATTAAATGATCAGCTGATTTCCGTTACAGGGATTTAAATGCAATGGTAAAGCAATTTCTCTAGGTTGCCTTTACATGCCATGAAAATAGTAAAGAACAAAGATCTCTCAGGTCTCTTCCCCCCCCCCCCTCCCCCCGCTCCCCCTAAAAGGTTAAAATATAAAAAATGGGAACATTTTTAAACAACCTTTCTTCCCATAAATCCCAGGTCATGAAGTTCCTGGAGCCTATTCTTACCTTTCCCCTAAGTATTAGTTTGGTAGGGGACGGGAGCTGTACCAAGTTTTGAGTTAGAGAAGAACTGCAGCTAAGTTTCAGCCTTAGATCAAATCAGTATTCTGAGGACCTTGCCAAAACCCTCCAGCAAATAAAACTACTATAAACTCATAAGTTATTTTTTAGGAGCTTAGAATGACTTATTAAATCCTAGTAAGGGATAAAAAGACTTTTCTTTTTTTCTTTTCTTACAAAGGATTACACAATTAATTAACTATAAGAATGGGAACATGAAATTAAGTTTGGAAGTATCAGGTACTCTGGCCTTCTATGGATATTTTGTGATACTTTGCTGCCATAACTCAGCCTAGGTCTTCTGGCTCTGCTTCCGAATTCCATGTTCTCCACCTCCATGTCATCTGCCGCTTCCTCCCATTCTCATTAAGATGAAGCACTATGATCTTATGATCTCCTGTATGACACTACAGGTCTTTATCCCATCCCTATGACCAAGGCTTGAGTAACACTGTTCATCAAAACCACCTCTGTAGAACATGTAAGCTATTCACTGCAGAATGAAAATTCACAAGTCCCAGCAGGGTTTCCATTCATACTGTCTCCCTTCTTGAAAAAATGCAGGTAGTTGCTATTCTTGAATGATCATTTTCAGCTTTAGATTTACTGCAACTATATTTACTCAAATGCAAGGTGGAGGGAGAAAGGAATCCTGCCCCCACCAAAAGTCATTCTACAAACATTATTTCATATAATAATGAAATATTGTAAAATATATCTATTACACATATTATATAATATGCATATAACAATTTCATATAATAATCCTACCCAGTACTGGCCTGACAGCCACAGATTCTCCCTTGGCCTGGAGATGTGTCTGTGTGTGTGTATTATGCCTCCTTCCATATGGCAGCAACTGCTACAAACCTTGGCCGTCAGTACTGATAATCTGAACCACCTTGTCTGTCATGACCTGGACTATGAGTCACTTTTGAGGGGAGAGGTTGCCTATTTTAAAAGGAAGCACGTTTGGTCTTTCTATCACAATTACCTTCTATTCCAGGGCAATCTTTTTTTCTCCTCAAGCAGACACTAAAAATAAGGATCTACACTCTTCCGAAATGCAGGTTTGCCTTACATTTGATTGCCTATGGAATTATTGAATGTTGAAAGCACGTTCAGTACTGTCCACAGAGAAACACAGGCAAATCCCGACTCAATGAATTCACATTATAGCTAAGCAGACTGGACAGGAAAAGACGACCAACATTTCAAAGAGCAACAGTGTGAGCAATAAAATCCTCAAGAACTAGCAATACCATGAGCATGTATTTGGTTTTGCTTAATTATTGAGGGGAGGGAGAGGGACAAAAGGAAGAGAGAAACAGGAGAAAACTACAGTAGTCACAGACATATTGAAAAAAACCCACACATGAATGCACTGAGGCCCTGCACTACAGCAGAGCTTGAAATAATGTTTCCCTGAGGATCATGCTGTTATAACCTCACATTTATCTTTGAAGATGTGACTCCTGTCCTCCTCACGCTGCATTTGCAAAAGCCCGGGAGCACAGCTGTCAGTGAGCACAAGTTGAGACTAATGATCCAAATGAGTTAAACTCCAAAAGCTCCCCCCTCTGCCGGTCTCCTGCGACTCTCTCTTCCAACAACCAGAGCACTACACCACACTTTCACCATTAGCACAGCAGCTGCATCAGCACATCTTAACCTATACAGACTGGAGACAGACTTTCGGTTTTAATTTTTCCTAAGGCAGAGTGAATGGCTTCAGTGTAATACTGGTCCTGAACACCCTGCTCAGAGTGACGTCAAGGGTTAGCGGTGACTCATGCACGTACTGCTTACATCTTCAAAAACCGAAATCGGCTTGCCTTCTTTTCCCCAGTTTACTCTTCCCCCCCCCCGCCCCCACTTCAGTGAGATCACAAATGCTCACACAGCAAAGAGATTTCATAAGCTTTGAAGTCAAAAGTACCATAGGCCTTGCTCTATTTTTGGGAGTTAGGACAGGAAAAAAAGAAAAAGGAAGAAGAGATGGACTAAGTGATGTATTTCCATTTAGAATATGTTTTCTATTAGTCTTACAAAATATAGAGAGGCAATTGTAGTCTTATTACRGTTTTTCAGTTCAAAGGATTATAATTGTGAACATAGTTATATAAATTTAAAAAAAAAAAAAGAGAGCAGAAAGTGGGGAAAAAGAAAAGCCGATTTCTATGGCATTCAAAAGTTAGGAAATACTATAATTCAGATATCTGCTGCCACACATATCCCTAAAACATACCTTCCTTCCAATTTTTTTCTTGTCTCCTTTTCTACACATACTACCATCAAGGTCACAGCTAAATCAGGCCTAAATCATCTGGCAAAGCACCTGAACTGTGCAGCACATAATGTTCCCCAGAATGCCGAAAGCAGACAAACATGTCCGAGACAGAAATACTGCAAAGACTTCTATATATGCTTACTTGTAGATGAGCTAGTAATTGCAACTACATGTACAAGTTTTATTCATTCATTGTATTCCCCCAAGCTACATAGCAAAAGCTTGCTGAACCATTTCCTAGAGGCAAATCAATCATACTTCATTTTCACCTTTCTACTGTTTAATGTACTTTCCTAGGTCTCAAATATACAAAGCACTGAGTGACTACTATTTCACATATAAAATTAATATTTCAAGGATCAAAAGTGTTACATTTCTTTTATATTTTCCTTTCATTTCATAATCTTTTCAAATTTCAAGTTTTTCAGCTAACCTGTACCAGTCAGCCTAAATATAATATGCAACACGTGACTGCTGAGAAAGAGGTTTTCAAAGGTGCACGTGGAACCTGGGGAATGAAACAGAACTGGAAATCTGTACTCTAGCCATCTCTTCTTCTCTTCAAATAAAAATCCCAAGTCCTGCATAAATGCATATTAAATATACATTTGCACTAAAAAAATATCAAATTAATTTAGTCTCTTGCTTGCCTGAAGCCTGACCTGGGAGATTACACCCAATATTCCAGGATTAGAGATTTCATTTATTGTTCTTTTTCACTGCAGAATTTCTAATCCTCTGCTGATTTAGAGTGGGAAACTGTTCCAAATTTCTCATCCTGTGAGGTTGTTTTGGCTCTTTTGTTTTGTTTTAAAAAGGGATTGAATTTTCATTGACAGATACTTTCCTAAAACCACATGACAATTTTCTCACAGCCTGGTTACATAAAACATGCAAAACCCACCAAGCAACAGGCCTGCACACACAACATGGTTTCACAACAAAAAGAAAAAAAAATTGAATCCTTCCACTATGAATAAACACAAAGTAAGTATGTTATAAGTCTGATTTCCAGGCAACATAAACTTTGAAAATGACAAAGCTTGTCAAGGTCTAGGGTTATGGTACAAATTTCTATAATTCTGTCATAAAGATATTTCCTTTTGTTTTTATCATCAGTGTAATACCTAATAACTGCATTCACTGCTTGTACACATACATATATTTCTAAGGGAAAAAAACCTAGAGGTTATATATTGATTTCTCAATATTTTTATATTGAATATTATCTTACTATATATATTATATTATTCTTTTTATATATATATTTATATCATATATTTTTGTATTTAGAACACTACTAAAGTTAGAGATGTGTGGAAATGTGTGAGAGGATTGTCCTTTCTTCTCTGATGTTCTGTCTCCAGATTTCCTGGCTCTGTTCACATGGATGGCATGAACTGAACCCACATATCATCTTAAATTCAGAAGTCGAAAACAGAAAGTCTGTCTAAACAAGGGAATTAGGAAAAAGACATACATCAACACTATCTCCCCCTGTACCCCCAGTTTTCTATGTCTGCCTACACACAGTTAAATGTAATTTCGAAGTCAGAAATATATATTTATTAAATTCCACTGAAGGATGTATTGATTGATGGATTGATTACATTCATAGACTCTTCAAACAACTAGAATAAAACTATCAATTATTAACTTCACATCTGCCAGTCCTGTATCCGATTATCACAGTAAACACCATGCTTTACTTTTGCCAAGCTGTCTGAATCTCTTGGCATCTCAGTCTCCCTCCCTTTATACTGTCCCATCTTTTAGTACTCTCCTGACTGTTAAAATTTTTCCATGAAAACTCTTGACTAGCTCTGAGTTAGAACCATAATATGTCAACCCCTGTGCATCTCAAGTGATTTTTTTTCCCCCCTTATTTTACCCCTATGATTATCACTAATCATTTAAATAGATTCCTGATTGTGCAAGAGAGCTTGAATAACCGTATCATTGAGATTTCAACTCACTCAGCTATAACAAGCAGCCCATTACGCAATTACAGAAAGAGAATCACATAACGCTAACAGCTTCAAGTGTTCAAGACATCCCCAAAAAAGCCAGGGAACACATGTGTGTGTGCTCCCTTTTGGAAGCCAGGGCACAAGCTGCTGCTGGCAAGAGAATCCTGCTGCTGCCCCTGGGGCCACCACAGTGTGCGCAGGGCAAAAGTGGCACCTCATACAAATGGCACTGAAATTCTTCCAGGAACGCCCTGATGGAAAAAGCAGAGGTCTGGCAAAAATTTGAAAATGAGATTCCCCAAAAATAAAGATGACAAGGAAAGACCCCAGATTTAATGAAGTAAAAAGCCACCCCAGAAAGGATGTTACAATCTAACAGTTTTCAAAAAAACCCATGCTTTATCCAGAGTGTCCCATGATTGAACCAAGCAGTTGTATTTTAGAACAGCTTGCTCCATTTGTGCTGGTATGAGACATGGCAACAACACCAATTTCAGCATACCCCCAATGGTCTGTTAAAAGATTACTTAACATATGCCATACTTGCACAAATCATGCTGGAAAAAGCTGAAGCAGTCAGGTCAAAAACTGATTAATGCAAACCTAGTCCTGATGAATGAACTCACAATGCCAGCCCAGTTCCTATTTTTGAAATTTTTCTGTATTTCTATAATAGAGAAAGACAAAAGTTCACTGAAAATTTCACTTGGTGCTGACAAGGTCAAGTCCTGCAAACACTAAGGTCAGGATAAAGGTCAGGACCCAGCTCTACTCTTGCACTAATTATGCAATAAACTTCCACAACCTGACCAAGCCTATCGCAACACTAGGTAGAAGTAGACCAAAATGAAGCTGTTCCTCTTTGGTGGAAGAGAAGTAACATGACAGTGTCCCTTATCAAAACCACCTGTAACTTTCTTCTTCAGGTAAGTGATTTGCAGTGTTGCCATCTTGTACAGAAACCCAGATGAATTCCTTCCTGCCACTCTTGCTTTGTCTAGAAAGCAGCTGTACATAAAAAGCTATCAATGTAGTCTTATTGATCTTTGCTAAAACCATGCTGCATTTTGTTCCATTTTTCTTTACCCTTTTATAATATACCCAATAACCAATAATATCTTATGATTTCCTCCTTCAAGATTCGTTCCAAAGACTTGCTTGTTGCTGCAGTCAAAATAAGACGACTAAAATTGCCTGGATTCTTTGCAATAACAACAATATAACACTTTTTCTAAAAAGCAGGTATTCTAACTTTGCTATCACCAGAGCTTCAAAATATATTAAAATGTTTGTGATGGCCTGTGACAGTGCTTTCAGAATTCTTGCAGATTAGCAAGTCTCTTAAGCATTCTGTCTCCCTAACATGAGCATTAAGCTCCTTGAAATTTTGCTTTCACAGTGACTAAGATTTTACACCTTTCCCCCACACTGAATTTTCTGATATATGACATACAGGATAAGCTGAGACAAAGTATTAAACTATGCTTTTATCCTTACCTTTCACTATTTCATCATATCACTATATGTATCATATATAGTGAAAGGTAAGAATATATCTTATATGTCACTAAATATCTTTCAGAAGATGAAGTTTTTAAATATCAAACAGTTCCCCAACTATGATACAGCAATGGTACACAGTATAAAATACCTTTCTAAAAACATAAACAAGATGCACACTCCCACAACATTATATATGGCATGTCTCCTTTCACCTTGACTTCTGTTCAGGTTCTAATGCAGTATTACTGCAGACTACAGAAGTATATTGCTAATGCTTTCCTAATTATAGTGGTTTATGATAAAAGAGCATCTATATGCGTCTGTATACCGAATCTTTTAGGCACCATATGCATCTTTGGCAACTTTCATATTGTGTTTTCCAGGTGCTTAGGTTCCTCTCAGCAAGTATTTAATTCTGCCCATCTTTACCCTTTTAGTTTCYGTGGTGATTTGCGATGTGAAGGCGGTATTCTGTGCCAGGTTCTCACAGACTGCTGGAAAGCCACAATTCTTCTGTCTACCTCTTTAAAGTAAGAAGCTCCTCCGATGTCTTTTTGGGCAGCTATTACTAACAGCGTCTTTTGTCAGTCCAAACTGATACACACTGTTCTTTACAACCCAGTTTTGTAAAACTTCTTTATTCCCAATGGTTCTACATTTCATTTGACATTTAATGCAGTCTGGTCCATCTCTACCATAGAAGTAAATCCAAGTATTTGCTCAAGCAGCCACAGGTCACAAAACACAACTGAACTGAACTAGCAAGCCTCTGAAGGGGGACACAAATAACAAGTTTCTTTCAACCTACTCATTAGAGACCTAGCGTGCCTTAGCTTTCTTTCCTCTCCCGGACCTGTGCACCCAAGGTCTGACAATCTCCTCCAACTTTAATAAGTGCTCATTTTTTAATCTTTATCACAATGTACAAAAGCTTTTTTTCTTTGTATCCATAAACAAAAACTGGTAAGATGAAGAAAGGGGAAAAGCAGAAAATTAGAACCACATTCCACGAAAAAGAAAAATATATACATGCACACCTATATATTTGTGCAGATATGTTTTTCTAGATTTCATCCGAATAAAACCTAAGCACATCTCCCTTGCTGTAACTGGATCTTCATGTTCTTTCATTGATGTAATCAAGTATTTCCCTCAACTATTTCTCAGCATACTGTATTGTCTTCACTCTTTGCATGACAAAATAGTGTTTAGATACACACCCTCTATTATGAAGGCAATGTTGTTGGTTTTTTTTTTCTTTTTTTTAATGAAAACCACCTTTTCTTCCATGACTGTTAGCAGATGTTAATGTAGTTAATTACAGTGTTACTGCAGCATTGACTTCTTTTGTACAGTGATTTTTTCCCCTATCAGTGCAAGGAAGAGGAAAGGATATGAGTTATTTTTCCCCTGGTACATACTACCTATTATGCATCTTCAAGGGACATCTGAGCCAGATCTTGGCATCAAATAAACTCTAGAATGAAAGCTGCCTCCTGTAATTAGTTCCACAATAAAGTTATCTATGCTTCCTCCTGATTCAAATTCACACAAGGTTCAGAGCTCTGGTGCTCCTGATAAATTTCACATAGATCCTGAGACCAAACAATTCATACTTTTACTGACAAATAAGAATGTCTCAATGATAAATCTCATTTGTGACTAGGCTTTCCTGCCACTATTTAGCTGCATATGTCAAGACACCAAAAAGATTAAATTCTCAAGCATTTTTGTACTTCTTCTGTATTTATGTATTTCCATTTAATTTTACATATATTAGCGTTTACTTTTACAACTGTGATGTTGTTTACACACACATACACACAGTCTCATAACCATTGCTTCTTACTGTTGCAAAAATGCTAACTGACTTAATGGGTTCTATCATCTATGCATCTATGGATGAAAGAAGTCATGTTCTGTATTTACCTGAGAATAAAGCAAGGTTTTGCATCAGAAAATGTAACCCACTTCCTATTTATGGTCAGAAAGCTTAGCTATTTCCATCAATGTGAAGGAAACTTATTGTGGACAGCAGCAATATGGAAATAAAATGAGGAATAGTCATTTTGTACTCAAAGTGACACAGAACATCTCGTTGTCCCTAACTTCCTTTACATGAACTGCAATGTAGGAATGCAGGAAGTTGCTGCTGCTTAAAGGAAATAGTAGTACGACACAGCTCCTGAACCCACTTTGCTGCCTTTTCTAAAGCACTTAATGAAATGCAACTGGCCTTGTATTATCATATGAAGAGGCAGGAATGAGGTGACACAATGTAAAGCCCTCACATCCTTCCATCGCCTTCCTTTCACAGCTTCTTGCTGCTTTTGCCCTGTTCCCCTTGTATCAAGTCACCTCATCCCCCAAAAAGGTAAATTGTATGCATAAAAGTAAGTTTCCAGAAACTGTTGTATTCCACCTAGCTGCTACAGAATGATTCTTTTAAATGTACCTAAAAATAATCAAAGCCACAGTCACAAAACACCTACACATATATGCTTCATCACCACTATTCCTTATGTAAGTTCAATTTTTGGCAGGAGTAGTTTATAAGGAATACACGTGGCCATATCCTGAGCTTGGTTAAACTACAGCACTAACAAAATACCTTGGCTAATTAGTATTTTTGCATTTTCTATCACCGTGATTCACATTAGAACTTGATCCCTCATAGACAGGCAGCCTAAAATATTCCTAGAGATGCTTTTCAATTCCAAGTTTTAAACAGTTTTAAAAACAAAAAAATGGACAAACCACCCCTCCCAAGCTGTTAAATAGTTTATAAATATTTGAAAAAATAATAAAGCACAATTCGATCCAAGAAATATATTCAAACTTAAGTTCCATATAACTATTCCCACTGGAACAATCCATTGCTCTTTTCACAGAAACAAAATCACTGAAGCACGTAATGTCCTTGAATGACCAGTTCTAGCCAGATCCCATGTGTGATAGATATTATACCGGTACTATGTCTCAGATCCAAGCAGAGCTATATGGACCTCCGGCTATAAACTGTCCCATTTCCTTTTCCCCTTTGCAACCCAWAAGAGACCAGCAGGCATCCAAGACAACACATTTCTACTCCAGACGCGAGTCGGGCTGCCAGTCAGACCTCAGAACAGGGTTGCTGCTCAGAAAGAAGTTGCCCAAGAGATGCAGCCACTCAACCCCATGACCAAAACTYGCTACTCCCAATGAAGTTCTAGGTAAAGATCAAAGCATTAATGATGAGACCCCAATCAAAACAACCCTGTGGCAGCACTGCATTCCAGTGACATTACTCATGTTGCTCTGATTCCCATATTGCAGTGCTAGCACGGTAACATTAAAGCAACTTATCAGCACTCAGCAGTCTTTCAATAACATATTGCGGCCCATTTTCAAACACATTTTACTGTAGTTGGAGTGCAGTATTGCAGCCCTTACCCCCCTCCCCCCCAGGTTTGGGTTTACTAGGCAAAAAGAGGAGGATCTTCCCCTTCAGATGCTTACTAGCCACACTCAGTGTAGCCCATGATCCCGTATCACATGAAGGGTTGCTGTTGGGCAGCTCCCTTAGTTAGAGGAGGCTGCACTGCCCTGCCATCTGGTAAAAGAAACATTTGTATTACTGCTAACAAACATCATCAGTGAAACAGTAAACCATAAGTAGTCTTAAATAACAGTTGCATGATAAATAGTCTCCTCAGGATGCCCATAGATACAAATCCATATTGTGTGCATCATCACATGAATCAGAACAAAAAAAAAAAACCTTGAAAAAATATCTAAAAAGATCTACTTTATGTCTCAGAAACATACTTTCATCCTATTTTTTCAAGTTTTCACATACTTATCTATACTAAGATCTTTGTATATGCCTACAGATACTGCACTGGAACTGCAAGTGGGTGCAGATGACGTTAGCACAGTGAGATAAAGTTGCCTTTGTGAGAAGCAGACCGGCACTTCATGGAAATCAGAAAGCGGCCGTGAGCACACAAGCACAAGACTGACTTCAGAATTTGTTTTATGGTAACCGGGATTTTTTGTTTGTTTGTCTCCTGTTTACAGCTAGAGCAGGACAAATATAAATCTCTGAAGAGAAATTTAAAGATAAATGATCTGTTTGAAAGAGATTCATGCAGCAAGTGTGTTACAGCCAGCCAACAGATATTAGAAAGAGCATGGGTTTGTCTGGGTCGAGTTTAATTACCATCTGGGGCAGCTGATGGGACTCTTGCATTCAGTTTATGTAACAGACACCCTTACTAGCTCCTCTGCAATCACTGCACCTCAAATTAATGCTAGAATAAACTCCTTTCTATTAAATCAATCTATTAGCTCTTCCGTTTCAGTTATGTTAATGTTTGGAAACATCAATTTCATTTTCCCACCAAGATACTCTCTTAACGTTAGTGCAAATCATTCATTGCCACATACCGAAGCAAGAGCGCCAACCCTATTCATTCAGGTTCAGCCTTGTCCTCCTGGGACCACAACATAAAAGCCATGGCTCCACTGTGCATCAGGTAATCTAGAACTTGTAATTACTGTCACTGCAATTTCAAATATAGCTGTCCTCATCGTAAAAGAAATAGATCCAATGCCTGAATTACAAAATGCCCACAAATGGCTAAGAATGTGGTGTGGACACAATGCATCAAATTTGAGATACCATACTTTACTTATTTCTTATATAAAGCAAAATTAAACTATGCAAAGTCTCTACCATTCCAGTAGTTGGCTTCCATCTACATTTTACATTAAAAGAGTTCATACGGATCATTGTGAAAACCAAATGGCACACAGCCAAACCACAACATAGTGCAAAAGTAGGCCAGTCATCCGCATAGAACCTGCTGTCATTAAAATCAATGACTAAAGTGTTGTGGAATATTTTACTTGATTCTAGTTAGAAATGCAGAACAACACTGCAGTCACTGCACAGCAAGATGGGATTTACTGCTCTAGGCAAGTGGCTGATTTTGTTTGAAAGATAGAAATGAGCCACTATAAAGAATGTTATTTCTAAAAGCCTGGTGGTAATCCCCAAATTGATGCATCTGATGCATGCAATTAAAATACAACATTTTTCAAAAGCAGTATGCAAATTACAAGGAAATTATTTCTGTAATTGTTGCTGTGCAGACTGGTTTAAATAAAGAGGCTTTTCTGCTCTTACAGCAATAACAGCCAGTCTGTGTGAATACTAATGTTAAGTTTAATTTCCCTTTTTCATGTACGCTAGTTGTTATTTTTATATTCTTGATAATTTTCAGCTTGTAAATATATTTTTAAAAATAAAAAGAATGATCAAAAAGAGATGAAGTGTTACCATGTCATTTCCAGTTCCCTCATTTCAAGCTTTTCTGCATGAACTGAAAGGTATAATTGTCCTCTGCCTGTAAAGACAGCTGGTATGTACATGCAAATGAGGGTCACCATAATTTCCATAAGAGACAGAACTCTTGTTGCATTGGACATTGGTCCCTTCACAATAAGTCTAAAGTGTTGGTGGGAAAACACAATAAAACAAAAAATATTAATAAGTAAATCAAAACCTTGTGAGGAAATGTGAAGAAGTCTGTTTCCTGGAAAACAGGTCTCTAAAAGGTAATTCCATGTTCTTGAAGTTTGCCACATAAAATTTATTTCCATCATAGCACCACCATAAAGAAGAAAGTCTAATTACTGATGACACAGTTTAAAGCTTTGCTCTGTGAGTTGTTTATAAGCTGTCAAATGTTGATGGCAAAAAAAAATGTGCTTTTTATATGCTATAAATCTGAAAGTAGTGATCACCTCAAATTGTAAAACTTTAGATAGGGATGTCTGAAATTAAATCTAAGAAAACAGGTGGAAGGGATTTAAAACACAAAACCAGATTCAGCTCACTTCAGAGGGGGCTGGTCTCCTTCAGAGGGGTCTGGGTTTTTTTGTGTTAAAAACTTGAATTCTAATTTTCAAGACTGAAATTGGGGATTTCTGTTCAAGACTACTGAAGAATGAAAGTATTCTTGTGATTTGAATCTGGAAAATAATGTTAATGTTTTACCTGAGCATTTCAAACTCCTGGAGTTGGCTGCTGTGCAAAAAAGCCACTAATTTTAATTTCTGTTTCCAGACAGGTTCATTCACCAGTATTACTGTGATGTCAAGCAGAGTAGAATGTGCACAAAGAAAGCAACTATGAATGCAAATGATTACACGTTATATAATTTTTAAAATCTACAGTACAAACCAAGATAGTCTTTTTATGCAAAACAGTTGTTGATAGCTTAACTGTTTTCTTACATGTGATTTTTAAATCATGTCATTTCTCCCTTCATAAATCATACTATTTTGTTTAGTTTTCATAAAAGCACAAAAAATTCTCACTGCATTTTTTGCAAATAGCTCTAGTACATATGTGGCTACTGTGCTCATGCATCTAGAACTGACTTCCATTCAAAACAAACCTGATTATAGATTCAACTGTTTTAATCTTGTAACGGATGCTCGTAGAGCATATTCTCTGTATTCTCTTAGTTCTACAGTTTTCTTAAGTGAAAAATAAATGGAATATGTTGCTGTGTTTCCTCTGTATGCATACCTACTATGTGGCAGAGGCCTTCTCTATTTGTGAATACATTAGCTTTATATAGAAACTTGAGATAGGAGGAAGAGAAAGGGGAAAAACCCTCAAAGTGCAGGAAAATATAACCATCTAGTCACACTATTTCATTTGTAAACTCTATATTCCTATGCCTCTGTGAGAGGATGCAAGCTGCCTAACAGGCAAAGTAAAAGAACGCTTTCCTGAGTTAGTCACCTTATGTAGCCTGAGCAGCAGCCTGCTACAGCTACCAAATTGTACTACCCACAGTTTCCCTTCTCTTCTCCATTTTATGCTGCCTTTTCAAGTCATTAACGTTTTTTTCTCCTCCTCTTTTCCCCTTCTGAAGGGGAAATCAGTTCCTTTCTGTAGTGCTGTCCATCTGTACTTGCATGGCTTTTTCCTTTTTGTGCTAAGCAAATCCTCATCACTGCCTCAGTCTAACACCAGGTGCAGCTCTCAAATATTTACAGTTCATCAGAACAGCGCCTAGCCCAGGAAAACCCCAAACAGGATCCCAGAAGAAAGCTTCGCATCTGAAGGATCTATTTATGCAGAGAGCTGGTCTGCCTAAAACAGTGCAACAAGAATAATTTAAGGCATCCAGCCTTTTCCTACAGGATTTAGACAAAGGAGAAAAGCAGAAAGAAAAACTTCAAAGAGTTATGCACTTCCTTTACTGGCAGTACTGCCAGGCTGACACTGAATAGAGAGACTATTCTCGTTAATGAAACGTGACTGTGTTTGTAAGATCAGGCCTTCGATTTTAAAACTGTCAGCACAAGTAAAGACAGTACATGCAAAGGACTGAATTCAAGCATTTTAAATATCTTTTCAAGGACTCTCTGGAAAAAAGACCTTAATACATGTCACTCACCTGAAAATACATTGGGAAATGTCTCTGTAGAAGCCTGCACCCCTGAGGACTTTCTTGAATGAGTCAAAGGCACTCTTTCCGTTTGAAATTTCTCTCTAAACCCCTTGTGCTCCAAGTAGCCTGCAGAGCCCACCTTCTGCGTTATCTCGCATTTGTGAGTAGATACCTCTTCTGTCCAGTCTGCGGAACGACTAAATAAACCTGCCAAACTAGCAGACCTCTGCTTCTTGATTGAGACTTTTTCTTTTTTGTGGAAGGACTCCTGCCTCCTTGTAAAAAGCGGGCTCTGAGATGGGGAGGGAGATGGTGAATGATTGGGAGAACTCAGTTGCCTAGTTGTGGTTTTGATGTAACAAGGGTTAATTAGATAGGGCTTAAAGCATCGGGAACCAAGCATCGGACTGCCTGCTGGCCCCTCGGAGGACCAAATGCCATTTTTCATGTCCGTGGATGAACCATTATGCAGGTCCTCTTGACTGGCTGACAGAGTGTGTTTCCCTTCCCGAGTCTCAGCAGCATGATCACGGCCTGCATCTGAAATACCATTCTCTTTTACTGAGTCCTGCAAATCAACAGCCTGCACTTCAGCAATTTTAGTCTCAGCATCTGCTACCGAGGTTGGAAAAGGTCGTGTGGAGCTGTGCGTCTGAGACCTGTTTTCTACCACAGTTCTATTTAAATCACCTTCTAGTTCACTAGCTACAGCATCCACGCCAGCAACGAGCTGTTCCTGTTCCTCAATCAATAGCTTACGTTCTTGTGTTTCAAATAAGCCGTTACCAGGAGAGCCTGTGCCATTTACCACTTCTTTCAGTTCACGATCAGTTGCACAGGAGACGGGAATGTTTTCCGCAATTTCAGATATCACTGGAAAAGCCCCCTCAGTGTCTGGGCTCCTCTCTTTGTCAGAGGTAGTTACTGAAAAAAACCGTTCAAAATCTAAGGGGGCTGCTTGCGAACTAGCCGTGTGTCGGCCCATTGTTTTGGTGACAAGGTCCTCAGTTCCCATGTTAATTGCCCCCTGCTGCTGCTGCTGCAGTCTAATAGCTTGCTGGATATCAGAAAGCAAATCCTCTTGTTCTGTGGCTGAATGGAAACTGTATATATCCGTATCAGAGCCAGAGCTGGTCCTTTGTCCATCCTGTGTCTCTGTAGCAGCTGGGACAGTTTCATTTCTGATTTCAAAATGTTCCACATCTGTGTCTGAGAGACCCCCTTCATCCGCAGAGATGCTTATATCTGGAGTTTTGGTTACAATTGAATGAGTACTGTCCAGCTCTCCAGCCTGCAAGGCCTGGCTTTCCAAAACATCCTCCCTTGAACTACTATTCCCGTCTTTAGCCTTGGACAGATTTTTTCTGATCCTCAGATTTGAAAACACCGAGGCCCTCGAGTCCGACTTACCCTTCTTCTTACTAGATTCACATCCTTTTGCATGCTTCCCCAGTCCCCTTCTGCTTCCCGATACCTTCTTTGTGCCATCTGTATCCCTGGGCCCAGAGGCATCCTCTCCTCCTTCATGCACATCACCTGTATTTTTCTTTAGCTTCCCATCTTGATTCCCCATGATTTTTTGCAGTGCAACACCTTCAGCAATCAAGCCATGCTCCCGGATGTCGTTCCTTTGGCCTGCCGGCGAGATCCCCTCTAGCGATCCAGGTTTGTTTTCAAGCGGTGGTGATGCAAGTGAAGCAAATGCTTGCTGTGCCTCTCTCCCATCTGCTAGAGCTGCCTTTTTGCATAACGTGCTGCTTGCACTGGGCTCCGCGGGGACATGCTCAGTACAGCACTGAGAGCTGCAGACAGCTCCTTCCAATGGCTGCTGCTCACAGAGCCGCCCGCTCTCTGGGCTTCTGCTGCACTCTTGTTTCTTTAGGAAGGATTCTGTGAAAAGTATTTCCTTTATAAAAGTCACTTCTTTTTCCACGGTTTTTATTGCCTGCATTGCAAGCTCAGCTCGTCACCAAATCATTTATAATTTCAGGACTTCAACGTTCAAGTTCCTGGAGGAAAAAAGAAAAACAAAAGAAGTTAAAGCAAAGTACTTTAATTACTCTGCCATTGTTCTGCAATTGTTTAAATGAATAAACTAATAACCTTGGAAAGAGAAATATTATGATTATTTAATAGTTTATAAGGTGCTTAAGCATATGCTACTTTGACAGATTACACAGTACCTCTGGTGATTTACATGTTTACTTTTTAAAGGCCACCAAAACACAATACATAGTTTTAAAAGGAGAGGCACTCTGAAAGTAGATAGAAGAAAGATAATAAAGAAAAAATTCTTTCCACAGTTTTAAAGAGTTGCACTTAAAATTCAATGCATTATGGTAATTACACTACAAAAAAACTCCCACAATTTGTATTCTGAGAAGGTAGATATACTATTATTCCCAGGAGAATCAACTCATCAATATTAAAACACACCACCATTGTTTTCCCCAATAAGAACATCTGGCATGAAACAAGATAAAACAAACAAGAAAAATAGCACTATTCAAATGCTACTAAGGAAAAAGGATACAGTAAAGCATTCATCTATTTCACCCTATATATTTAATAATTTATTTAAACACTGCCACTTGCTAACTATTTTGGAAGCTTGTGCAACAGTTTTAATCAGTTGTTTCTTTCCTCCGTTTTTGGTTTAGATGTATAAACATCCATATTTCATAAATACATTTCCTGAACTTCCAGACAGGTATTCCCTTCCACCTTTAAAATTCAGATTTAAAATAACTGCAACAGAAACAAAAGGGCATAAGAATGCCAAATTGCCAAGCTGGATCAGTTCAGCAGTTAAATATCTTGGTTCAACACCAGCCAAGAAGTAATTAGATAGATTTCTGTTTATGATTTACCATCTCTAAACTGCTGGTCTATTAGGTTCAGTTTCTGTGAATGACTTTACGTATTCCTCACACCTCTGAACTTCTTTATTAGCAATTTCCCTTTCATCAGAGATTGCTTAAAACAATACGTCATTCCAGGGAAATGCATCCTATTGGTTTACGTAACTCTTAGTTTTGGTCTCGTTCTCTTCCTACCAGAGGTTTCACTTGCTTTCCTCTGCCTTAATACACATTAAAGAAAAAGAAGAAAGAGAATATCATTCACACTTTAAAAACTATGCAGGCACCCTCCCATACACACACTGTTTTTTTTCCAAGCTTTTTTTTTTTTTTTTCCAAGCGATGCTAAATACCTTTACAAATCTGGTCTGTGGTCATTGTTAAATAACTGCTGTTAATTCAGTTTGGAAAGAATAGCACTGTCAATAATACATGCAAGTAAATTATTTTGAACTATCATAATTTTTTCCTTGTGCTTCTTGGTCACTTACTGCTCTGATGTAAGTTCTGTTATGAGGGGCGTGGGGCTCAGGCACCAGAAGCCTTCTGTCTACAAGAACTCAAGTGTTGTAAGTGGATCAGATGACTTTGTAAACTCAGTGGTGTTTTTTTTTTTTTTAGTTTTCACTTAGCTAACAAAGTGATTAATCTTTTTTTTTTTTTTCCATTTTTAGCACTCAGCATTCATAAATATACTAGCAAGAGCTAGTATAGCAAAACCTGCAAGAGCATGTTAAGTGATTTTGCTTTTTGACTCCATTCCTGCTTTTGCTTTCTGTTATCCTACTTAGTTTCTAATTTGTTGCAGTATTTTACCCTTTACAGCATTATTACATACTTGCAAAAGGCTTTTGAAAGCTCAGGTAATTTCAGTCCATCTGAAGATACACAGTAAAAATTATTTAAGGCATAGTTTGAGGGAACCATAGTAGTAGAATACTACCTTAATCGGTATTTTCACTGACTAGAACTGACAAGGATCTAACTCTTGATTACACCTGGAGTACTTGTAGCTTCCAACCCCATTTAAAAGCTCTTCTCCAACTGAAATCTGCCAGAAATTAACATAGTGCGGAAGTAATATAAAGATACTGTGGACTGAATGTGTAAGGGAAATGTAGAATTAGTGCGATGTTCTGAAACATTCCCTTTCCTTTCTTCTCTGTAAACTTGCATTACAAACTCAACACACTCCCATTACAACTAATGATAATTCACCAGCAGTAATTACACTGCAAATTATGCTGCAAAACCAAGCCATTGACAAAGCTCGGGTTATAAGACAGTCAAGTTAAAGACTGATCTTCATTTTTTAATTAGAAACTAGAAACTTACAATGGTTTAAATCATGCATCTGCACTATTTCCTAGAAGTTTTCATACAGCACATCATGATGAGTAAGTTCTTCAAAAACACACATAAATGTACAGACATAGATATTACYTGAGTTTAAATATATTGCACTAAAAATTATTCCATTTTTTCAATCTGCAGCTGTAATCCTAAAAGCAAAATAACTACAAGAAAAAAACCCAAACTGTTTTCTAGATAGTCCCTCTGAATGTGGTATCCTAACCAAGCATGGATTCTGACTAGGATTTCTGATCTATATGGGGAAAGAGCATCACCAAAATGGGCATACTTACGTGAACAGAGCTATGCATGTGAACATCAAAGAATTCTCTCTGGTTATTCCACATAAGGCACAGAAAATACGTTTTAAAAAAAAGGAGGAGGGTGGGGGCAGAACACAAATTACACCGAAGTGGCAGCGACAGATACAACTCTCAATCAGCAATTGCGGGAAAGTACAAAAGGTTAACATTAGCCAAACATAAACCCAAATGTTAATACTTTGGGGTTTGTTTATTCTCAGGAGTCTTTTAGCTTCTGAACAAAAAACATATTATTAAAAGTCAGCAAGAAACCAGAACATTTTGGCATCAGTATAAGTTATATTTTAAAAGCTAAGAACATATTCAATACTCTACACCAAAAAAGAGACTTTCAACAGAAAGTAAATGGGGAAAAGAGGGGGTTTTAGGTGTTCAAGAAGAATATTTCATTTTTAAGAGTAACTATAACTTGTTCTTAGCTTGCTATAAATTGTCAACAAACAACTGAGGCTAGCCTGTGAGCCTGCCTGCCTACCTACCTCATTTAATATTTGCCAGTGGTCAATCAAAAATTCAAGGGGCAAGATTGCAGGCATAGGCCTGAGATCCTCCTCACCTCGCATTCTCCTCCAAAACTCAGGAGACGTGAATGGCAACACACAGAGGAGATTCAAAACTTACAGCTCAAGATGCATTGTCCTTGTGCTCCCAGAGACTTCCACATTAACACATTCCTGTTAGAAAAGTAAACCCCTGTTACAGAATTGTGATTATTTTCAACAAGACAATTACCATTTACTGCAGCCTCTCTGGAAAGATGGCCAGATCCCCCCAGCACTGTCTGCCCACCAGCCCTGCTGGGAGGGGAAGGGCTGCCGGCAGCACCAATTGCCCACACCTGGGAGCAGGCCTCCGCCTCCTGGAGCACAGCCAAGGCACAGCACTTCCCCCTGGGCGGCGCTGGGACCGTGGTGGGAGAGTTACCCCCAAATTCCTCACAAAAAAGCTGGGTCACTGGTTGACATCCTGGCATTTTGGGCCTGTCACAAACATGAACTGCCTGGGGGGAGAGAGGGGCGCCTAGGGGATCCTGCCCTGAGGAGACACAGCTTTCTTGGGGTGGATAAGTTTTCACCATGATTTATTTACTGTGATATCCATCACATTTGAGAAGTCATGTCAATCCAGTGAAGTTCCCACTGGCTGGAAAAGGGGAAACATAACCCCCATTTTTAAAAAGGGAAAAAAGGAAGACCCGGGGAACTACAGGCCAGTCAGCCTCACCTCTGTGCCTGGGAAGATCATGGAACAGATCCTCTTGGAAGCTATGCTAAGGCACATAGAGGACAGGGAGGTGATTCAAGACAGCCAGCATGGCTTCACCAAGGGCAAGTCCTGCCTGACCAACCTAGTGGCCTTCTACAATGGAGTGACTACATCAGTGGACATGGGGAGGGCTACAGATGTCGTCTGTCTGGACCTCTGTAAGGCCTTTGACATGGTCCCCCCCAACATCCTTCTCTCTAAACTGGACAGGTATGGATTTGATGGGTGGACTGTCTGGTGGATGAGGAATTGGTTGGATGGTCGCATCCAGAGGGTAGTGGTCAACAGCTGAATGTCCAGATGGAGATTGGTGATGAGTGGTGTCCCGTGGGGGTCCATATTGGGACCAGTACTGTTTAATATCTTCATCAATGACATAGACGGTGGGGTCAAGTGCACCCTCAGCAAGTTTGCAGATGACACCAAGCCGAGTGGTG
This sequence comes from Phoebastria nigripes, assembly GCA_035582835.1. Lineage (NCBI taxonomy): Eukaryota > Metazoa > Chordata > Aves > Procellariiformes > Diomedeidae > Phoebastria > Phoebastria nigripes. The sequence continues at coordinate 754,375 of JAYKAV010000877.1, read as the reverse complement.
CGGTCGACACACCTGAGGGACGGGATGCCATCCAGAGGGACCTGGACAAGCTGGAGAAGTGGGCCTGTGTGAACCTCATGAGGTTCAACAAGGCCAAGTGCAAGGTCCTGCACCTGGTGGGTTGGGGCAACCTCCGGTATCAATACAGGCTTGGGGGATGAAGGGATTGAGAGCAGCCCTGCCGAGAAGGACTTGGGGGTACTAGTGGACGAAAAGCTGGASATGAGCCGACAATGTGCTCTCGCAGCCCAGAAGGCCAACCGTATCCTGGGCTGCATCAAAAGAAGCATGGCCAGCAGGTCGAGGGAGGTGATTCTGCCCCTCTACTCTGCTCTGGTGAGACCCCACCTGGAGTACTGTGTCCATCTCTGGAGCCCTCAGCACAAGAAAGACATGGACCTGTTGGAGCGGGTCCAGAGGAGGGCCACAAAAATGATCAGGGGGATGGAATGCCCCTCCTATGAAGAAAGGCTGAGAGATTTGGGGTTATTCAGCCTGGAGAAGAGAAGGCTCCRGGGAGACCTTATTGCAGCCTTTCAATGCTTAAAGGGGGCTTGTAAGAAAGATGGGAGCAGACTTTTTAGCTGGGCCTGTTGCGACAGGGCAAAGGGTAATAGCTTTAAACTAAAAGAGGGTAGATTTAGACTAGATATAAGGAAGAAATTTTTACACTGAGGGTGGTGGAACACTGGAACAGGTTGCCCAGAGRGGTGGTAGATGCCCCATCCCTGGAAACATTCAAGGTCAGGTTGGACGGGGCTCTGAGCAACCTGATCTAGTTGATGATGTCCCTGCCCATGGCAGGGGGGTTGGACTAGATGACCTTTAAAAGGTCCCTTCCAATCCAAACTATTCTATGATTCTATATTTCATTCTGCTCTCAATAGTAGTCGTTGAGCAAGTCCTTACAGAGTGAAGATAATAACGCCCTATTACTGCTGCTGATGGGCACAGTGCTGCTGTGGGMCATGCCTATTGGGGGATGAGCCTTTGGGGCAGGGTTAGGCTTCACCAGTACCATCCCAGGGAAGGGTTTAAACCACAGGAGTGCTGGCAACACACAAAGTGCCCAAAACAGCACCCCAGCAGTAACGCTGTGGCTACCAGCACAGAAGCACCATCACCACTGTGCAGTAAAGATGTGGGGGGGTGAAGCAAATGCGCCCCAGGATGAGCTGCACYATATGCCCTGTGCGTACCGCCATACTGCCCTGCATGGTGACTGAGGGGCAGGCTCTGTATGTGCGTTCACAGCCAGCTCTTCCATGAGCCCAAAGTGGCTGGCCAGGCTACGTACATGTGTATATATGGGCTCTGTGCCCCCCTTCCCTGCTGGGGAGACTCAGCAGCTGGGGTGGGGGAAGGCTGCTGTGGCCCAGGACAGGTGCTCTCCTGGGGGTAAGCTACAACATGGCGGCCCAGGGTGGAGGCCTGCTGGAGGAGGCTCAACCTCATTCTCCAAGGCCACAGGCAAGGCCTGGGCTGCCACCAGCAGACCCTCCGCCTCGCCTCCACACAGAGGAGGGCTGAGGTGGCAGCAGTGTGAGAGCTGCAGCAGGGCCTAGGTGCCATGGCAGTGCTCTGGCAGATGGGCTCTGCTCCCTCCAGCACTGTGGCTCCTCCAGCCTCCCTTCACCCCACTCCCTGAGGGGACAGGGCTACTGCTTGGAGAGGGAGAGTAGGGACAGCCCAAAGGGATCCTCACCTCTGCCATACACACCCTGCAGAGATTTATTTTTTAATTAGTGGCTCAATGTGCATGGGTTTGGGTTGGATATAAAGGCACATCGATGAACAGAATTGTTTTAAAGTACTCTGGTGTCACATTACTGATTGGGATATGGTAATGCAGATGGTATGAAGAAAGGTTTGTTCAAGCAGACCAGGATATTCCCAGGCATCTATATGTTACTAAAGCTTTAATTTTCATAAGCAAGCAGAGGGCTCATTCTCGTTCAGTCCAGTGCTGGAGCCAGGCCCCTGTTCCTGCTGTCCTGTGGCAGCGGAAAGCCTCCCTCGGCTGTCACTCTGAGCATGCTAGAAAAGGCATCAACTACCATTAAATACTCCCTTATACTGCCAAAGCTGTGCTCTGAGCAGTTTGAAATCGTTTCCTGCCCCCACACCCCCCATCTCTTTCAGCTATAGGGAGAATTGTCTTTTATGACTTGACAGGCTCTAGCAGACTCACTTCCCCTCTCTGACTGGCAAGGGTCAAGTAATGAGATCAGAAAATGTAACATGGATTAAGAGGCCATAGGGGCTAGGGATGAAGTTGGTCCTGCCATTGCCTCGTTTAGTTTCTAGTGGATATGAGATTCTGCTTTTTCTTTTAATACTCGTCTGAGTAGTATGAAATCATGCCTCATGCATTGTATTTATATTAAGGTGAGGTGATCCAGCTAATGAGAAACCTGTTTTATCTACTGAAAGGTTCCTTTTATAAGGAGCTTGAACCTAGCAAGCAATGATCCTAGGCAAGCGTTTGGCTTGCCTAGGAGCTTTTATTAGATGCATGAGAAAATGATGACTAGGGTTTTCAAATGCCTGCTACATAGTGCTGAACTTTCTCCCGCCTAATTTCTAACTAGTGAGAACTAACATTTAAAATTAACATATCTGAGGAAGCAGGGTCTCCAGCAATGCAATGTTTTCCAACTACTGTGCTGCAGAATGCCCACTGGTTAGGAGCCAAAACCTTTGTGAAGCATTTAGTCTCCTGGATTTCTCACCTAAATGCAATAATACATTTATGCATTGTGAAACAGAGCTTTTTTTTTAAAAAATATGATCAGCATGACGTAGCAAAAACCATACACATTCCAACAAGCCATTTTATTGTTTTCCCCTAACATTTCCATATTCTTCCTGCTGCTTTATTGTAAAACATACTTTTCAGTTTAAAAGCTATACAGAACCTTTCATAGTTACTTATATAGGAGGGGCTGGCTGAACAGCTGCACACAAAACCGTGCCAGCATTCCAGAGATGTATGCATTGCAGGTCAGGGTCAGGTCACAGAAACAGTCTCCAAAAGTCCAGGCCTCTGCAGATACTGCAGCCAGGGACTCCTGTATTTGGAGCACAAGGTGCTATGCTAGTATTGTAACCAAACCTGAGCAACAGGAAAGCACGAAGGTCTGTTTTATTCCCTATCGCAGACTGAAAAGTGAGGTATCTTGTGGCACAGCTCCCACTTTTCCTTGCACAAAGTTCATTTCAGACAAATTTTATTTCAAATGCAGATAGCCAGCAGTTGTTTGGTAATACATGCTAAGCAAATGCAATGCAACACAGTGTAGGCTGCATCATGAAAAAAATAATTAGTAAAATATCTGCTGACCAGGCTATTAAGAAGCACAGATAAGACAGTTTCTACCATTTAAACCCACCACAAGCAAGCATTTCATACGGAAAAATAAGAGCAGAAGAGAAGAAATTTATTGTACTAGAGGACAGAGAAAGGAACAAAGAATACAAATCTGTAGAAAGCTGGGCCTCCTCATTTTCATTCCTTAGAGAAGAACATATTCTGTGAAATCAAGCAGAAAATTACATATTGTCTTTTTGGTTTTCTTGGACAACTTCCAGGGTACTTAATGACAGGGTGGACCTTCTTGCCTGCAGAGAGCCCAAAATGCCATGAAACAATGGCAGATTTTTGAGCCTAGTCCTTTTCTGTAGGAGACGAGATTAACTGAAGTACTTAGGGCTCTAATTTTATCTTTTCTACCATAACAGATATCTACTATCTGAAGGAAAAGTTGACAAAGATCAAGTTTTTCCTAAGATTCTTCTCTCAGTTTTTAAAGATCTCAACCAGTGACATGGTTTGTTTTTAAAAATATGTGGAGAGAAAAAAAAATTCATCATTTTTTACCCTCTTCTTTTAGGCATCAGTTTCTGTTCTATTGCAGACATTCATATACACACACATGGATGTGCAGAGTTTGGGTCAAATAAAAAACAAAGCTATTGATCAGTTTTCAGTTCTTTTTAAAACAGCAAGCATCCTCCTATCAATTGCCATAAATATGCTCCCCCTAGAGAGAACAACCCTGGGGCAAGCTCACTTTGTAAACCACCTGGGGAAGTTTACAAAATGGGATGGTTTTGAAGATAAGCCAGTATTTTTGTATGAATTTGTTGCATTGTCTCAAATACATTTAGTAATTAGAATGCATTTTTTATAGTATTCCATAATCAGATTTGGGATTAAATGAATCCAACCTGGCAAGATAGGGAAGAATGTCTCTTTCTTAGCTTTTGGTTTACTTCATTATAGAACATTAGCAAGGTGAACACTACTTATACTAATGAACAAATGCAAATGCCCTCATCTGTTTAAGAGTTCATAGGATGAAGGCCTTTGCAGCTGGAGTGACTAAAGTGTACTGAAACTAAAATTACAAACCAGCATCCAATGCAGAGAAAGATAAGCACTAAGATGCCAGAAAAGAAAGGAGCTCTGAGAAAACCAAAGGAAAGCTGAAGTAGTCTGTATCACTTACATAGTATTAGTGTGTTGTGGTTTTACTTCCTCTTACTGTGGTCCTTTGCTGTTGTCACATGATGATCGGCAAACGTCATCCATACGGGGGTTCATAACTGCTGTCTTCAGATTTCTGCCTTTATTTATCTCCACAGTACAGCTTAAACTGAAATTGCTATAGCAATTATAACAATTCAAGTTCATGCCTTAAGTAGGGATTGGGGGAAGCTACCGCAGCAAATAATCTGGATAGATGCAGTCTCTAGCATATATACTGCTAAGAACTGCTGATGCACAGGGAATAGTATTCTCCACTTTAAGGAGTGGTTGGTTGAGTTGTGGCCCTTCTTCAGTAAAATCCTTGCCTTGTCTATACATATGCAGCCTTAGCTGGCCCAATACTTTTTTTTTAGGGCTTTATATATTTTCATAATAGGGGAAAGAGAGACCAGGAAAGTGGGAGGAATTTATGAAACCTGATTCAACGCCTTGAGGTCTATTCTTTCTGGGCTTCTTAAGTAGAAAAAAGGCTAGCTGTAGAACAAAGCACACCTAAGTTTAATTTCCTGAACTGAATCATTTCTACAGAATACTAGTTCTTTCCACTAAGTTCCCATATAAAGGACATGAGCAGATCAGCTTTATGAATACCCCTCAACGTACCCCAGAACTGGATGTTGTTATTGGTGCAATTAATTTGATCTGTATTCAAGTATTTTGTCATTTGCCTGTTCTGTTAACTCTGCAGTGTAGTAAAGCAGCTGGCCTGGGGGACAGCAATAGTTAATCAGCCACAGCATCACAGGACATCACCTGGGCTACAAATCCACCTAAATATAGTACTTGCTAATGTCCTGGCTGCCTGACTAGGCTGGACTAGCTCAGGTAGGACTTATCGACACTAAGACAGGTACGACTATGTAAAATAGGCTCAATCCATAACTTACGTTTTATGTCCTTGGCTAGGCCTTAGCATGAGGGACCCAAAGCCTAATTAGGACAGTGAATTTCTACTGGTTTTGTAGTTAAAATGGCTTTCCTTTTGTCAGCTGAATAGTTATCATAATAAGCCGAGTTCTGGTGCTGATTGTCTTTATATAGCAAATACATTGCAGATGAACAGCTGGCAATCTATTTGACTAGAATAAGACAAAAGAATAATGGTGCATCTGAATAACCCAGATGCCCAGATAAAGGTCAGGAAATTCAATTAAGATGATGATGTTTTCATATCAAAAGGATTATGCCAGGCATAGAGGCCACCATTAAACTACAGCTTTTGTAGGRCTAAGTACATAGGGCAACTAGTGTGATCCAGTTAGGATCCAGTTAAAATTTTGCCAGATCACTGTTTCTGCTCACTATACCCATTCCCAGTCTCTTGTATTCTTATGCCTTTCTTCCTCAACTTCAACATCTTCACCTGACCAAGTATCTAATATCAATCATCCTACTGAATTTCTTGTACTGAGCAACTCTCCTTTGACTTCATCTCCACCACTGTATCCAAGAACGTTTTGTGTGATGTCTCATCTTGTTGCATGATTTCTCTGAGGTCATCCACAGACCAAGAATGTTCTCAATATGGTGGGTGACCTACTTCTAGCTACAAAATGGCATCTCTTCTCCTGTACTTGTTTATCTTCATTCTTCATCTGAAATTGTTGATCACTTCAAAGACCTGCATTAGTTTGCCAGTTTCTAACACACCTTCCCTTGCAGTGCCATTTCTTCCTTCTGCTAACCATCCCCATTCTCTCCTATATGTGTTAACTGTTCTGTCCTTAAATGGTGTATCATCACATCACTCTCTTTTTACCTTTTAATCCAAGACCTTAGAACCATAGAATCATAGAATAGCTTGCGTTGGAAGGGACCTTTTAAAGGTCATCTAGTCCACCCCCCCTGCCATGGGCAGGGACATCTTCAACTAGATCAAGTTGCTCAGAGCCCCGTCCAACCTGACCTTGAATGTTTCCAGGGATGGGGCATCTACCACCCCTCTGGGCAACCTGTTCCAGTGTTCCACCACCCTCAGCATAAAAAATTTCTTCCTTATCTTTATAAGGTAGTCTAAATCTACCCTCTTTTATTTTAAAGCCATTCCCCCTTCTCCTGTTGCAACAGGCCCTGCTAAAAAGTTTGCTGCCATCTTTCTTATAAGCCCCCTTTAAGCATTGAAAGGCTGCAATAAGGTATCCTCGAAGCCTTCTCTTCTCCAGGCTGAATAACCCCAAATCTCTCAGCCTGTCCTCACAGGAGAGGTGTTCCATMCCCCTGATCATTTTTSTGGCCCTCCTCTGGACCCGCTCCAACAGGTCCATGTCTTTCTTGTGCTGAGGGCTCCAGAGATGGACACAGTACTCCAGGTGGGGTCTCACCAGAGCAGAGTAGAGGGGCAGAATCACCTCCCTCGACCTGCTGGCCATGCTTCTTTTGATGCAGCCCAGGATACGGTTGGCCTTCTGGGCTGCGAGAGCACATTGTCGGCTCATGTCCAGCTTTTCGTCCACYAGTACCCCCAAGTCCTTCTCGGCAGGGCTGCTCTCAATCCCTTCATCCCCCAAGCCTGTATTGATACCGGAGGTTGCCCCAACCCACCAGGTGCAGGACCTTGCACTTGGCCTTGTTGAACCTCATGAGGTTCACACAGGCCCACTTCTCCAGCTTGTCCAGGTCCCTCTGGATGGCATCCCGTCCCTCAGGTGTGTCGACCGCACCACTCGGCTTGGTGTCATCTGCAAACTTGCTGAGGGTGCACTTGACCCCACCGTCTATGTCATTGATGAAGATATTAAACAGTACTGGTCCCAATATGGACCCCCACGGGACACCACTCATCACCAATCTCCATCTGGACATTCAGCTGTTGACCACTACCCTCTGGATGCGACCATCCAACCAATTCCTCATCCACCAGACAGTCCACCCATCAAATCCATACCTGTCCAGTTTAGAGAGAAGGATGTTGGGGGGGACCATGTCAAAGGCCTTACAGAGGTCCAGACAGACGACATCTGTAGCCCTCCCCATGTCCACTGATGTAGTCACTCCATTGTAGAAGGCCACTAGGTTGGTCAGGCAGGACTTGCCCTTGGTGAAGCCATGCTGGCTGTCTTGAATCACCTCCCTGTCCTCTATGTGCCTTAGCATAGCTTCCAAGAGGATCTGTTCCATGATCTTCCCAGGCACAGAGGTGAGGCTGACTGGCCTGTAGTTCCCCGGGTCTTCCTTTTTTCCCTTTTTAAAAATGGGGGTTATGTTTCCCCTTTTCCAGYCAGTGGRAACTTCACCGGACTGCCACGACTTCTCAAATTTGATGGGTAGTGGCTTACCAACTTCATCTGCCAGTTCACTCAGGACCCGTGATGGATCTCATCAGGTCCCATGGACTTGTGCACCTTCAGGTTCCTTACATGGTCTCGAACCTGATCTTCTCCTACAGTGGGCGGCTCTTCATTCTCCCAGTCCCTGCCTTTGCATTCTGTGGCTTGGGCGGTGAGGCTTGAGCACTTGCTGGTGAAGACTGAGGCAAAAAAATCATTGAGTACCTCAGCCTTTTCCATATCCCAGGTAACCAGGTCTCCCATTTCGTTCCGGAGAGGGCCCACATTTTATCCCCAACGTACCTGTAGGAGCTTTTATATATATATATGTATATGTATATATACACACACACACACACACTTTATAGAAGCCCTTGACGTCCCTGGCCAGATTTAATTCTACCAGGGCTTTAGCTTTCCTAACCTGATCCCTGGCTGCTCGGAGAGGTATTTCTCTGTATTCCTCACAGGCTACCTGTCCTTGCTTCTGCCCTCTGTAGGCTTCCTTTTTGTGTCTTCTTCACTGTACCTAGATTCACATCTGTGGCTATGATGGAAGGAGTTACTTCTGTCTCTTCATAGATAGCCAGTAATGAGTGGAAGCATGTAGGACTAAACATCACTTTCTTTCACCCATTACCGTGGTTAAGGAGTACAATGAAATTATCTCACAGGTTTACAGCTCAGATATTATCATTGCTTTTACTTTTCCCTCCCATATCCTGGCTCTCGGTTAACACTATTAAACGTTAATGCCCATGTTTTTCAAATATTGTCAAGACATGACTGACCCTATAAAGGACATTCTGTATTCATCATCTATTTTATCTGTAATTCTTATACAATTTCCTTTAGCTTTATGCAGCAGATTTATTTTACCTTTGTGGGAACCCTAAGCTGGGTTCCAGTCTTCTGTGTCACAATCTAAACAGAGCTGATCAGAAACAGAAAGGAAAGAATATTTGCCTCCCTATCTTTTTATAGACAGTTTCCACTGAGAAAACATGTAGAAAAGAGATTAAGAACGATTACATTTAACTACTACAAGCTTCAATTCTGAGAAAGAATGGCAAACAGTGTGGAGAGTTATAATTCAGACAACGCCTGCATTGTGTCTCAAGGTCTTAATTTCTCCCAAAACATTTTAGTTTAATATGTCATAGCCTAGAGTGCTTTAGGAAATTAGTTATGGAACCTGAAGTAATACCAAAGCATTGATTTATGCAACAGTTGACAAGAAAACTTTCCAGCAAATATTTTATTATTTTATTATGCTATCCACACCCTTGCCAATGTCATCATATTAAGAGCTTACATAAAATTATTTAGAAAATAGAGTCCTTCCTAACATCCAAGCTGGTCAGCCTCACTCATCAAATGACATGAGATATATCATTCCTGTTTCACTTATGTTCAAGGAAGATGTTCAAGTAAACAAGATTAAAATGCTCATCAGCAGTCCTAAATTTAACTTAAAGAGGCTTTGTGTGAACTGCCAATATAGCAGCTCATCTTTTTGTATATGTGTACAATAAGAAGGATGAATTATGCCCTAAGAGGGGTTATCTTTCTATTTTTTTACATAATGTAGTCAGCACTGAGGAAAAAAACACCACCTGGGGGAAAAAGATTAAATGTTCAATTAACAAAATTCTGATGGTCTTTTCTGAGCCAGCTTAGTCTTACCTGGGGCGTTATTACAGGAATTTTTTTCTTTACTTCCTTGGTTTTTTGGTTTTGTTTTGTTTTGTTTTGTTTTGGGGTTTTTTGTTTTGTTTTAGGGTTTTTGTTTTGTTTTGTTTTGTTTTACTTTCTTTACTTCTTTACTTTTACTTCTTTACCACCTTTACTTTCTTTACTTTTACTTCTTTACTACCTTTACTTTCTTTACTTAGGGTTAGCCTACTTCAGTGTAGCCTAAAGAAAGAGAAAGAAGAAGTCACGAGAAGACTCATGACTTTTAAATAGGGTATTCACATTGCCATCTGGCACTTTATTTATTTGCCTTTGTGCCAGAAATCTTCCCAATATCCACAGATACTGAAATATTTCAGGATATATCATCTTAAAAAGTAAAAAATTGGTATTTCGACTGATGGTACATCTGGTTCAACATCATGCCTCTAGCAGTGGTCAGTACAGACAATGTTGCAGGAAACACCTTAGAGGTAAGCAATGGGAAATTTTATTCCCCAAGTCTGTCATCCAGGTTAACGTATGTCCTTCGACAAGGGAGTTTGTTTGTTTGTTTTAATTGAGTCTTACAACTCCGAACAATCTTGTACTGTAATTCAGGGTGTTCTCCCTATCACGTTAGCTGTATTTTGTGCTCACAAACACGTCAGTCAAAGCTAGGACCGGTTATACCAAACACTAAGCAAAACACTACAAGCGTACTGTTCCTACCCCAGAAAGCTTACAGTCTAAGTAGACTCACATGGATAACCTCATTAACTCAATTACATTTGTTCGCTTCCCCCTGCCTTTCACAGCTTTTGTTTTTGCACCACAGTGCAGTGAAGAGGCATTTGATGGACAAATACCAGTARCCTTCCAGAAATTATGAACTCGAGAAAGATTCTGGATGTGGAAAGGATAGACATCCTGGCTTAGTAAAATTAAGTGGTCATTTCATGTGTACAGCACCACACAAGTACGTGTAAAGGTGGGAAAGGAAAGAGTACTAAATCTGTCAGCACTTTCAAAGCAAAGGGCAATAAGCTACAGAAAGGCTCAGGATAGTATAAAGCATATGTGTCACTGACATGGGATGAATAGGACATGAAAAGCTCAATCACAATGTAGTGTTAGAAGGCAGTGAAGTCAGGTAAAGGAAGAATTGGAGAAGGAAAACTGAAGGCAGACGGAAGCTCAATCTTTTCTGTAATACATCATAAGGGAGCACTGCCTTGAACTCTCTGGTTCCTGGGTGGCTCAACTGTGCGCCTAGACATTAGCCTCATGTTTTCATTTCATCCAAATACACAAATTCTCAAGCACTGAAAGAGTGAAGAACACCTTTGCTGCCTCACAGATGCCAAAGTCCTGGACTTTTCCTGCCCTATTGCAGGAACACATAATTACCCACATTGACGTACTAAGCTTTACTTTCAACCCTTACTGTTACCATTGCTGCTTTTGTGGCAAGATATAGCCAAATGTGAGTATTCAAAAGTGAAGGCGACTCTTGTCATGGGATCCATATTGACATTAAGCCCTAATCTAGATCAAGAGCTCACTGTGCACTAAGCACTCTGTAAGCATAGCAGAAGACAAGGTTTGGGGTTTTGGGGGTTTGGTTGTTGTTGGTTTTTCTTTTTTTATCTGGGGCATAGGAAGATTACAGATGAAGCAATAATGAGCAGTATTAGAAAATACACTTATTTTCATCTTGTCAGATAAGTATCTTACATCACTCTAAGAAACAAGGAGGAAAGAGTTTGACAGAATATGTGCAGACAATTCACCCTGCTTTTTTCTGTTCCACTCCACTGAATTTACTGTTATTCACTCCCATTATGGACTATTCATGATGCTATTGTTTTTCTTCCAACATCATGTCAATATCTGATTAGACACAAATAAGCTTCTTCTGTCCCCTCTGACTCAATACTATTCTAAAATATCTCAAGTGCCATAACAAGGTTCTAAGCAGTCCAATGTTTCTGTGTGAAATTTTGCATTATTGGCAGCCTGACATTTCTCCCTCTGATGTGAAAGTCCAGCTGTGTTCCAGAGAGGAAGTCAGATGGCTTTGCACTAAACCACAGTTCTCAAGGTTGTCCATACAGGCAGGAGTAAGTCAATTGCAAATAGCTGTGAATAAACATCTGTTTAGTAGTATGCAGGATCTAAGATTTTTCTGAAAATAGAAGTCAAACAATTTCCATATATATATAATTTTTTTTTTAAGATATATTTTTAAATCAACTCCTATAGTCCTCAGCACAGTTACAGTTCTTTAAACTGGCATCAGCCCAAATCATTTATTAATAAGGCTGCTTTTGTTGCCAGCTAAAGCCCTAACTGCATGGAAGATTTCAGAGAGACCTTAAGGCAAAACCAACACAAAAGTTGTCTTTATTTATAAATATACATGTATCTTGACACAGCTGCATTGTTCCCTCAATTAGGGTCTGCTCCAGCTGTGTCCTACAACCCTTGATACTCCAGTTGGTGTAGCTTGAAATGAACAGATCCTGCCTGCTGATTTCTGAGGAAGGCAAACAGAGAAAAGACAGAAATACCTTGTCCATGACTTAAGGAAAACTATTCCTTACGCAAATATTAACATGTAGCATAGCTTATGTTTCAAGGAGATAGAATGTCAAGTTACTTAAAAATTCCTTTAATTATAGGGTCTGCTGTGAGCTATTCATATTCTTTGTTGATTATGTTTCATTCCACATTCTCTTCTGGTTCTATTATGAAAAAAAGTGCAAAGAAGAGAGCCTTGAAATACTTATAATGAGTATATGTAAAGACAGCTTTAGAGAACATAACTTTAAACTCTCCATTAAAAAGATAGCCTGTACGTAAACTGCTGTGCTACAGAGTAGAACATTGAAGAAATAGGCATAAAGTTCCAATGGAAAACATAGTAAAGGCCCAGGCTGTTGCATGAAGCAGAGAAACCTCCAGATCAGAATGTAATGATTAAAGTATTGGAGAGAAGTTCATTCAACACAACGAAACTGAGTTTTCTTATGTTGAGATGTGAAGACATCATCATAGGGAATTTAGCATCAGTAAGGATTAAAATTTTGAACATATAAACATCTGTTGACTTCAGATGGAACAAAGAATTATCTTCTTATGCTGCAAAATGCAAAAAAAAGTTTGGTCCAGCTCAGGGGGCTGTATACACACAAACTGTCTGCAGAAGTCATTGCATATGTTCAGTATGATGAACTTTGAAAACTGCTGTTTTTTGGGGTATTTTTGAGTTGTTGTCATCTGATGACCAAGACTGAGATACTTTACAGACATTATGTAGACATCAAGAATTTCAATAACTGGAATTGATTACAAGACTATTTCAGAGCTATCTAAAATAAGTTCTCACTACTTAAATGTCTTTTACGTAGCACATCTCGATTTTTGTTTTACAGAACCATTTGTCTAATGACTACATGAAAGTGCATTCAACCTCACTTTCTTCTGTTAAAACAATTTCTTAGTAAAACCTCAAATACAAGATGCTTCTGAATTCTTCTGCATTCTTTAGCACAACTGGTTTCTACAGTCACACAGATGTAACTGGACTATGTGGTATTAGTTACCTCAACACTTTGTGGCTTTTGCACATATTTCAGACTGTTTCTGCTGCTAGAAGAAATACCCACAGAAACTGGGTTTATATTGTTACCTCATTTATCATCCCAAACCAGATAAAACGGGTCTGATGTACTAAGCCACCTACTTGGTTATTTTTAAACACTAAGGGTATAGCTTCTTGTCTTTCATAAGATTACTCCCCCAAAATCTCTAGACAACTCATAACTTTGTATCAGTTAGAAATTATAAGGATCCAGCTTAGGGAGATCAGTTGCAGATCTTGGAAGATTGAACATGAGCTGCTGTAACACCTCATTATCTGCTATTTATTTAACGCATTCATCATGTTTTTCTTGGAGGATTTGTGTTTAAATCAAAATCCACATCCAGCATAGATAGGGCAAGTACAAATTGTTTGACACTACACCAAAGCTATTTTGGAAACATGATATAAGCCTCCTTTGTCAAATTAATTGAGCACCTATTTGGCTTAGTTTAACCCTACCATATCCCCTCTTGAGGGTATGCAGGAAAGAAAAGAACTTTTGTGGTGAAAGAAAAGGGAAAAAACAATCCATCCATTCAAGCAGGTAGCCTGGGTCCCACGAACATAAGTTAGTCATGTTACATGGGCAGCCTGATGACCCTGCCCTGTAGTTACATAGGAACAGAAGCATTGTGCTGCCAAAGCAGCAAACCTCCTGTGACTGTGGTGGAAGTATGGCATAGCTACTTCTCTGTCCTGTTCCTCTCTCCTACATAAGCACACACTGTAAGCAGGGTACAGAAGAAAGAGAAGGGAAACAAAGAACAAAGGACTACAGCTGTCATATTCTGTAGCTACTGCTTGCTTTGAGAGATCTTCCCATAGCATTAGGACTCAAAGCCACAACAGAGGAGAGGGAGGTGGCTATGCAGCCACAGATGTTTCTTCTACATAGCCAGGAGCATGCAAACAGCATTGGGTAACAATAAACGAAGGTAGCTGGAGGCTGGGGAGAAGGAGCTAATTACTGTTCCCTGTTCTTTTCTTTCAGTAAAGTAGTATCTTAACAATACATGCACCCTAACCACCATGCCATAGGCCATCCAGTGCTTGGTCTTAAAAAATACTTATTCTTAAATGACAGATGAAGTTTAGAGTACTCATATGAGCCTGTAAGTATGATCAACTTTTTTACAACAACAAAAAAGGTTTTCTCTTCTGGACTGGGAGCTTCAGAGGCAGTTAGGGATTCAGTTACATATTTTCTGCAATGTTTTTAGACCTTCCAATTTCTCTGAAAGTATGTCCATATGTCAATGTGTTATGTCTGAAATATATTTAGCTACACTAACACCTTTGGAGGTAAAATGCAAGTGTATGTCTACAGCTGCTCCTAGTCCAGCCATCTCTGACTGGCACACTTTTCTGTCTTTGATGCCACCTATGCGACACTCCAAATAAATCTCATTCACACGTGTATAGAGTTCAATTCATCTCTTTCATTCTTCATGGCTATAAATGCCCTTTACCCTTATGCACAGCTGGTTACTGCACGGCATTCCTTCTACTTAGAGGGTGGAAAACCTCTTAAGAACATAAGGCTGTTCAGAACTGCTCCCTGGGGTGGCTATAAGCTAAAACCCCAAATTCAGCCTTCTTTCCTGTGAGATAATTCCAGTATAATCCCAGAAGAGTTCCAGATACTGCCAGCAATGTGTGAGCCAGTTAGCCTTGTGTCCAGCCAGAATCCTTACTTAGCAGCTCATCATGTTTTTCCTCAGCCCTTAGACCATTTGTAAAACATACCTTTAATAAAAGTAATAATAATAATAAAATGGTCATAATGCAACCTTACCTTATTTCCTGCCAAAATGTATTCTGATGTGGATTCAGCAACTTCTACTGGTGTTTGGTAGTAACATTTCCACACAGACTATACTTATACGAGAGTCAGAGTGTCTGGCTTCTTTGCTCTGGGCACCATTTCCAGTCACATGAACTGGGAACAGCTCGATTCAGATGTTAACAGCCACTGACATTTGCAGGAATGTTATTTAAAAAAAAAAAAAAAAAAAAAAAAAAATTGTAAATGCCTTGAGAAATTTCACTGCTTGAAAGGCTTATCAGGAAAGTCATTGAAAATACAGTATGCACGTTATTTGTGAGGAACAGTAGCATAATATAAGTGTTCATGGTAACATGAGACATAACTATATAGTATATTAAGGAGCAAACCATATTGAATAAAGTTCTGTCCTGACTTTCATGTCTTTACAAGCTCACTGAAGTAGGACTTGTGCGCAAATCAGGGAAGAATTTGACTTGTTGATTTTAAATGGATGTCAGAGTTTGAGAAATTAAATGGGATGAATTCCACCCCTGGATGACAGAAGTGATGATTTAGAATAAATCTGTGATCGGCACCTAAGCTTCCAGTAAACTCCCTTCCCTCTCTTAATTTATTTTAAACACATCTTTCAATTTTGTAAAGGGATTTATTTTTATTGTCTTAGATTTGAAGGAGCTCTCCATCAGGTTTGCAACACTGGCAAGGGGGGAAAGGCAACAGATTTGTGGTTTACATTTCACAGGACTGCAGTAATGGAGACACTCAGAGTTTAGCTGTCGTTTGTTCCAATTCATTTTAGTCTCCGAGGAAGTCTCATGTTCAGAAGGTGACCTCAAGGGGCATAGCTATGTCCCTGAATCATTGTGTTACAGGATAAGAGGTAGCTAGGTCCAAGCATCTGACAGACTCTTATTCCTCTCTGTGTAAACAGAAGTTACATGGATTATTTTAAGCCTTCCTCCCACCTGAGATGCTTCCTTTCTGCACTCTGTGGTCTTTTAAAGTGAACCAAAAAAATTGAAGACCTCATGAAGCCTACAAGGAGCGTTCAGAAGCGTTACAATCTTTTGCCTCTCGAGATCAGCGAGAGAGGAAAAAATAACTCAAACCCAGTTAAATGTAGACAGATTAAAGCAATACACGCACATTGTCCCTTTTTAACCTTTGCATGGTTCTGGGAGCAGAATATTCATATTTTTCTAAGGGGAAAACAGAGAAAAAAGGAAGTCATATAGTTCTTTCCTCTTTCCCCATTAGCATGGTTCCCAGAGCTCTTGCACCTTCAGCCAAAGAGGTGACCAAACGACTGGCAAACCAAGTTTCTGTGCTATGTACAGGAGGGAAAAAGAAATTGATAGCTGTGCAGAGCAGTTGTTCTAACACAGCTAGTAAATACCTGCTGTCTAATGCATGCTTTGCAGGAAAAGCCTATACACATTTTGTGGATGTCAGACTTCCTAACTATGTGCAGACCACCTGTATCATACTTGTACATTAAGTCCATCCAACATTTGTCAGAGAGGGGCTGATTTTGTATGTTTGGTATGGGCAATCAAAGGAAAGAAGCAAAGCCATTTACTAAGGGATAGTCTTAGCTGGATTTTTTTGTTCAGAAGCTAATGGCAATCTGATTTAGTGATCACGTCCCTCAAAGATGAATTAGTGTCAGGAAACTCCCCCTTCATATGCATTTCAGATACAATAAGCATGTTAGACTGAATGAGCATGAGCTACACAGCCAGTGCTTGTGTTCTACAGAAATGGCCCGGGGTATGCAGTGTTTCAGTAAGAGCTATCCATGTGATGTAGCATCCACACTGGCAGATCTGTCTGATGACTGCAAATAATTGAGAATAGATGTAATCTTGTCATTTGCTTTGAAAATTCTCCTGAAATATATGTAATTCTTGGGAAAAACTAGATCCATCATAACCCTGTATATATATCCCAAAAGCTAGATATAATGAGGCAGCGAGTAGAACAGTTGTTTCATTTAGTTTGAAAGCATGAGAAGATGTTACTCTTTCTTTTACGTATTTTCAGTCTAGATTACAGTTAAAGAATTAAGTGTTCCTCTAAAAAAGATACATAGGTTTAGATGAAAGGTACAAAATTTCGATAGTCCAGAAGGAAGAATTCCAGCAGCCTTCAAACGCAGCCATAGGAACATCACAGTATTCCTGCTTCATGAGATTTCTTCCCCAGCTCAAGATTTAAAGGAATAGACCTAAAGGAGATTAGGTATCTCACTATTTTCTCCTCCCCCACATTGACTGCATCATCATTATTAAGACACTGAATTAGACAGAACAAAGACATAATAACCATCTGAAAACTCCACAGTCCAAAAGAGGGTGATTTATCCTGCCTGGGTGGGTTAGCAAGATTATCAGGAACACATCATTTGAGATTATTTCATGAAGTCAGCTCACGAAGTAATAAATGATGCGAAGATATTTGGAGGAAGGAAGATAGTACAAGCAAGATAAAAAGCTACGGGAGGGCCAGAAAATATCTTTTGTGAAAAACAAACAAACAAACCACAAAAAAACACCAAACAAACAAAAAAACAAAACACAACAACCCACAAAAAAAACTCGCAAAAAACAAAACAACAACAATTAAAAAAGCCACAAAACAAAAAACACAACCCAAACAAAAAAAACTGGTAAGATGGCTTTAAAAATCGAATGGGAAAACTTCCTTTTGAATTAATTTTTTCTGTAGAACAGTCACAGCAGTAACTTAAACAGAGGCTGAATATGCTCCAGTTCACCAGCCTACAGAGCTCCCTCCACTTCAATTGTCAGACTGTGTGTGGGATCTCCTGAACCTATGATCCAGGTTTCAATGCCCCAAGGAGGTCTACGCACTGATCACTTACCGAGTCATGCATGTGGGTGGATTTTGTGTCTTTAGCACTACGTGAGCTAATTTAACTGCAGGTGCAAGTCAGAGAAATTGGTCCTGAACCTGTTTTCCTCCAATTATCAAATCATTCTATCTTAATGTTAAGACAAGGTCAGTCAAAACTGATGCCCTACAAGGAAGGCACCCATGTGGAGGTGTTTTGCTACAACACATCTCCCAAGGTTCTAGTCAGTCAAGAGGGGAAAGTGGATTTTAATTTGTTGTTTCTACCTGTCAGGAAAAAATATAATGAAGTTGCCATATTTAGTAGCAGTATCTAGGAAATTGCAATGATGAAAGAGCCAGAGGACATGGGTTTTGTTTGTTTTCTTGGTTGGGGTGTTTTTTTGGTGCAGGACACAAATACAAACCTAGCTTTGGTGAAATATAAGTAGAAGATAGTAKGCATTAAAATCATTACCCTGCCAAAAGTCATGCCTAGGGTAGAAATTTAAGAATGTTTTTTCTACTGTTCAAAGTAGTATCTAGAATACAATGAAATGAGAGTAGTTGCCTTTTCCCCCCACAAGCTGCTGAAGGCAAGCTAGAAATGTTATTTCTTGGAAATTGAGTCACCAGGTACAAAAGCTTTTGTGAAGAATCATCCTGCAGAGGTTCTCGATATTAAAGAAAGCAGAGTTCTGACTTCTTATGTAACAAAGTGTCCTCAGAGGAGGTGATTGTTACAGCCAAGTACCCTGCAATAGCCTTGCTACTGGCCCTCCATGTGCTGGAAATGAAAAGTTACATTAGATTTTGAAGTGCCCACCAAGTTCTAATCCTACTCCCATTACCAAATTGGGGCTTTAGGACTGAAAGCCACACAACATGAAACTTAAGAACTGTAACTTGGAGCACATCACTGTTACAGAAATGCAAAGCAGCAAACAGAATAGTTTTAATATAAGGAATGTGTTCAGTAAGTACGCTTTCCTTTGCTTGAGAGTTCAGCACAGAGCAAGCTCTTTCACTGCTTTCAAATCCTGCGATACGACATTTGATCTGATTTCTCGGTTCTGCTAGATGTGTGATGTGGCAGTATTTGTGATGATCCAGGCACTGAAATTCTTGCATACAGAAAAATTAAGCATTTTAAACTGAGTTGCTGATCAAGATAGAAGAGAATCACACCTCAGTGGAAGCACTGAAAGGACACGGGAAAAAGCCAAATTATGGAGCAACATGAAGGTCTGCKCTTCCATTATTACTGCTCAGAAGTGTATCTTACTTTACATGCACAGGAAGAGAAAAAGAAAATCTCCCAATATCCTTTTTTTTTGTGGGCATTTTGTCAGGTGAATCATCTCTCTGGCACAGACACCCATAGGAAATTAAGTGATAGATCTCTATAAATTTGTGTTTAGTTTTTAGCCTTTATTTTACCTTCTGGTCATTATTTCAAACCCACTTACTGAAATACTGCTGAACGTACTGCTTCATCAGATCTCCTGCAGAGTATTGCGTAGAGTAAGTTAAGGTAGTTATTTTGCATAAGCAGGTTTTTTATATGATATAAAGCATCCTTAGAATGCTGGATGGATATTATTAAGTTTTATGGTATCCTGTACAGAGACAGCATTCATTTTATGGAGACAGAGAGAGCCATAAAGTGATTAGAGTATCAACTTGGCCTTTACATCATATTCTGCATTTCAAAGGCTAAGGCAGAATTCCCAGAAAAGCCCTACATCTTTAGGACAGACAGGACTACTGTTGAAAGGGTACATTATTACCTTAAAAAAAAAAAAAAAAAAATCCCATCAGACAGCAGAAATGGCCGGAAATAGTACAGAATATGTCTACAATAACTATACTACTGAGAAACATCTAATTCTTGCTCTCAGCCCAAAACAGCAACTTCATTGCTCCGCTAGCTGCTGTCAGCTGCGGGAAAAAGCACCAGGCAGGATTTCCTGTGGCTTTTACATGTATGTGGGCCTGAGGAGACTCATAATACCAGTATACGGGATATACTATACTTACCTCAGAAATTAGGTACATGTCAGTGAATATACTCCCAGTTTTAACACTGCCTCCTGGGTCTATCACGCAGCATCTAAAACAGAAGAATCTGTGTGATGAGAGAAAGATAACAAGAAGACAGAGAGAAGATAAAAGCTAGACTGATCATTAAGAAAATAAAGTTGTTGACTTTGTTTATAGGAAACTGTACAGTTGTTTTCTAACAATTGCAAGGATTGGGAAAGTGTTTCACAGTTCAAATTGAAAATTAATTCTAGCATCTGTCATCATTTTCTGAGCAGATCCTGGGTTATTCACACAGCTGAATTTGTAAGTAACACTTTGCATGCTCAGCGAACACATGAATCAGGAGGGGTCCAGCAACAGCAATCTCACGGATGTCTCGGTATTGTTGCATCCCTTTTACAAGCATGGAAGCATGGACAGACGATGTACCTTGCCAAAAGCTGTCCAGCAATTAGGTCACAGCACTGCCTCAAGCCCAAGGCCTGTGCCTAAGTCACTGGAGACCGCAGTCCTTAAAAGAAGGCCATCACTTTAGTTAAAGTTGTGTCCCTGTTTTGGTGTCCCCAGCTGGTCCTCAGACTCCACTTCTCAGGATAGTCTAAAGCTGTACCTGCTTGGTAGCGCAAGTTGCACCAAGACAGACACTCTCTTTAAGGACAAAGAGAGGAAGATTTGGCTATAAATACAACCGTCTCCTTTTAACTGTTCCTCAGGTAAGAGACGGAAAGGAAACTCCGCGTGCAGGTGGCCACATAGAGATATATTCTTTGATGTTTGTAACAAAAATATATCCTGCCTAAAGCTGAAGCTGCAAGTGCTGTGACAGATTTTCTCACATTACCTTTCAAACCAACCCACCAACTTGAAGTTTTCTACTAATAAAAGCATGTTGTTTTGATGTACAGTTTGTATGCTTTATATGCCACTCCCTGCCTATTCAGTCCTTTTTCTTCATTCAGTGCTCAGTTTCTCATTAAAAGAACAGATTTTCTTAGGAACATTTTCCTCCCTCCACAGCAACCTATGGACATTTTAGGATATATGCATGAGTGAAGTTTTTCCATAATACTCCCATTCTTGAACTCTGTAACCTTTCTGTGTTTTAGTTTGAAATAAAGCAAGTTACATTTTGCTTCCAGTTAAAAGGTTCCTACCCTTAAGATGAAAAACATTAGCTGTATAAACAACGTGGTTAAAAAAAAAAAAAAAAAACCAACCACAATTACTTCTGTTTGCAGAAGGCTTCTTGCAAGACATCTTTATGGTGTAAATATAACTATAACTTGCAATAGAGATAATACTGGCTAAAAATTATAAAAAATATAAAAATAAAAAACCCCAAATGTTTAAACAATTCTGATTTAAATGAATATATAAAGAAACATTTCTTAAGACCCAATRGAAGTGTGAGGAATCCACTAAAATGGCAGAAGACTTACCTTCAGAAGAATCAGCATGGAGGCTCTTGTTTCTTTTTTACCTCGTACTTGATCAAATGCTTGTAGCAAGACTTAATGCTGACTCCCTCCACCTCTGTAGTGGTCAAAAAAAAGAATAGCCAAAATCTAAGCACTCTTATAGGTTTGGCAAACTGAAGGGCAGTAACATCTGGCTTTTAGCCTGAAATTAATTGGAGAAATGTATTACAGGCTGTGCTCTTATCATCAGCTGCCAAGAAGTATTTAGATAATGCTTCTTTACAAGAGGAAAAAGGAAGATTTTTCTTTTTCTTTCCAGAGAAATGCATGTACCAGACAACACTATCAAGCAGATAACAATTAAGAACAGACTGGTGAATATCAGAGAAAAAGAAGTTATACCATTTAGGTTTTCCTTTAAAAAAATATAATTCCAAATGTAGAGGGAGACAATTACCTTTTCCTATGGATTTCAGGGTGAAGAATCCAGTTGATAAACAAAGTTTAAGCTTTAAGATGCTTTGTCTAAGTATCTTGTTTGAGCACTAAAAGTCAGACCTACTTTTTCCCCTTTTTATAGATCATCAGTAGAAATTAACATTTCCGCAGGGCTGTGAAACTGCACCTGTGACTCTTTACCATCCCTCCTGGCTCTGCCACAGGTGCCCCAGTGCCTGTGTCAGCGCTGCATTAACTCTGTCAGCAAGGGATTTACATGTATCCTTCTCTGTGGGCTGTGTTAAGACTCTACAGGGAAGAACCAGAAAACAATAAAGACTTAAAAATATGGGAAAAGGGGAAAAGAAAAGCTCCCTGAAGAGCAGAAGCTGAAAGCCTCTATTCTGCTAATGGCTATTGGCATAACAATTCACATGGTGCACAGACATCAGGGTAATCTCTGTTTATACGCTTAACTGAGCAGATAAAACTGAGCATACGCACCTCTTACATTTGAATGAAGGTGGATGAATGTTGTGGCAGAAAATAGAACGGGACAAAGGAGAAAATAGCAGAAATAAAATAAGGTGAAAATGAAGGTAAGCAGGTAAGAGAGAAAATAGAATAGGAGACAAAAAGAGATTAGGTAGAAAGAATATGGCACAAACTTTTTTCCTGCCCTTACTTCTTGCATCACATCACGTGGCAGGAAAGGTGTGGAGTGGCAGGCATTCACTAGGAGCATGACCATCAGCCTGGCTCCCTTGAGAGGAGGGTCCCAGTGGGCTGCTTTAGGCAATAGCAGCAGGAGCTTCTCCCCAGCCCTGGACCTGCCATATGTCCTCTGTGGCTGGTGGGGGATCAGGGCTTAGCCTGGCCGACGGGGCTGTGCAGCAGGAGAGACGCCTCAGCACACTGCTAAAACAAGGGGTTGTGGGGAACAACCACGCTCTTTCAAGCAGGAGTGAGCTGTTGAATGCCTTCCCATAAGATTGACAGTCCTGCTGGCAGAGCAGAAGGGTTTCTTGCCTCCTCACTGGTAGCAGATCCTCTCTGCTCTGCCTGCATGGTGACACACGAAACTGTGAGGGTTGGCACTGAATTCTTCTGGACCTGTTTTAGGCAGAGGAGATGTAACACGGCCTTGCAGACCACAGCTGTATGCTATAGGCTGGCAAGCCAACTAGGATGGTAGCTGTATGATCCCCAGTCTTTCAGCGTTAACGTTGATAAGCAACACCAGTTTTCCCCATGCATACAAAGTCTTTTAAATCACCACTGCAGTATTTACCTTGGGCTGGTCTGGCTCCACTGGGCTGATAAAAGCTTGTCTTGTACAGAATAATGTCTGCTGCATGATCTGCAGTGCTAGAGCTACGCATGGTGAGGTTCAGTAAACTCACAGCTATGAACCAGAGGAGGTGCTGCCCGGGTAGAAAGCTGGATGCAGGCAGAGTAATGAAGACAGGAGACACCTGTGGCACAGCACAGTAATTAGAGCTTAAATTGAGATTAATCCCCAGGAAAATCTTTCTAYTTAGGCACTGACAAATACATCGTTTCAATCAAAAGCAGTGCCACAGAATGTTCAAATATACCTAAATTCATTTTGGGGAACATTTTACTGTACCACAAATCTAATAATTTGAGATTTTTGTCCCAAACTGCGATATAAATGAACACACACATAGCAGGCTTTTCCACCTGCACAAATTCCATTTTTGTATCAGTTAACCGAAATCATTACAAACTATTTAACTCAGCCATGAGAATAAGGGTGATGGCCCCAGTATGAGAATATATATCAACACCTAGATTTATCTTTTAATCAAATAAGGTTTAAGCATTTGTATAAAGGTGAGCATGTGGATGGTTGGTTGAACAGAAAAAAAGCTGTAGGTTGGATACTGCTGGTTACGTCTATCAGCTACACTTTCATAAGGAAACAGTTATAGTTAAGCTGTGAAAAACTTTGTGAAGGTTTGTGCATTTTTGATCATAAAATGAATACTTGTTTTGTTCTGTTTTCACATGTATTTGTTAGGCTTTTCTGCATAGTTTGATTAGCAAAATAGCATCTTGGGAAAATAAACAGTCCCCAGGCATGGGTTTTCATTCACACTTATTGATAGAGCAAACTAATTAAGTGGAGCTAGACTTATATACCAAATTAAAATTCTAATACTGAAATTGGGAATCAATCTCCCTATTAGTATTGTCGGTGATGTCAGCAGGACGGCACTTATGAACGTTCACACAGGTATATGGGCCTGCTTTGCTGTTCAGCGTTATATTCTTTTCTTCTGCATCTAAATAAATAAGTATGGCTAAGCTAGCAATTTCTTTAGAATAGTTACTATTATTCAAATATACCTGAAAGATTTTGAATCAAGTTTTTCTCCCCTAAACCATGCAAAGATGAAACTGCATATAACCATCCAACACCAGAAAGGGGAGCATTAAGAAAAACACCAAAATGTAGCACTAAGCCCACAGAAGCTGTCAGTGATGTAGCTTTAAAATCAGCATATTTTTCTTCCTGTTCTCAACTTTTCCCTTCCTAGGTTCCTTCTCTGGTCTCTCTTTTTGTATACCTTGAAACTGCTCTCTTTCCCCAAGCCCCAGTTATTTGTTCTTCCAACTCTTGGCTCTTGCTTTTACTTTAAAAACTTATCTTTTTCTGTTAAAATGATATGAAACAATTCATACCTGGAAATGAATGTGAAAAACCCCAGGGTATGATGGTGGGACTGTTGAGAAGTTATAGTCATTTGGGTTTAACAGGGGGAGGAGAACTGTGAACAAACGACGATCCTTTACTGCCAGGGCAGAAAGAAACAGATTGTATAGGCTAGAGGCTATTAGTTTTTGGATGAGTGGAACCTGAAGGACAGCAATGTATTAAGATAAATATTTTTTAAATTAAAGCATTTCTACTAGGGGAAAAAAATCAGCTTTCTTGATGTCAATGGCCCACATAAATGATGCAAAGCCTAGCAGCCCCAAGCCCAGCAGTGTGTTTCAGGGAACCAAGTTTAGTTACACACAGAGCTTGCGGTGAGCTGAAGGCTCCTACAAATGGTAACTCGTTGTCCTTTAACGTTGAATAAAACCTGCCTACATCCAACAAGCAGAAAACCCAAAGCTTGAGATAATATCTGAACGGTTTCCACTTTCTGAGATAGGTGTATCCATGTACTTGGGATTCCCAGTATCACATCCTCTGCCTGGAGGGCAGCTTTCTAACCAAGGAGGGCATGCCCTTGTGTAAACGCAAGCATTAGCAGCAGTACAGTGCTTTTGCAGAGCAGGAAGCGGCTAAAGATGTAGGAAACCTGGTGAGGGTCCAACTCCCAGTCATTAGCCAGGGGAGGTGGGATGCAACCCCTGCCCACTTGCTGAGCCTGGGGCATGGCCCAGTCGGCACTGCAAGGTGCATGGGGTGGGAAGGAAAGCCAGCACAGGGGACTGGGACTAGCTCAGTGGCATAGCTGCAAAGGTGAACCTCGCCTTCCAGTCCTTGCTTCCAGCAGTCTGTATGCACACTGGGTTACATGGTCTTTGGAAAGGGAGACATTCTGTAGAGCAGGTATTCAGACGTTGCCCTCCTCAGGTGCACGCCTTGACTATTTGCCTGCATGGGCGCCCTGAGAGTTGGCAATATGGTGTAGGAGGATGTAAGAAGATGGATGTATTTGCTTAGAGTAAAAAACCTGAGATGATACTGACCCCTCCTGATTAGCTCCTAGATGTTCTGCCTTTGAAGAAAACACCAGAGGAACAATCTT
Source organism: Phoebastria nigripes (assembly GCA_035582835.1). NCBI lineage: Eukaryota > Metazoa > Chordata > Aves > Procellariiformes > Diomedeidae > Phoebastria > Phoebastria nigripes. The sequence goes on along the minus strand of JAYKAV010000877.1, from coordinate 728,902 downwards.
AAGTAGTTGTGTCACAGGTTTTCTTTTTCCTTGTGACATGTAATGTTCAGTTACATGTCAAGAACCATGATCCAAGAACCATGATCAAGAACTGTTTTACTGAAGAGATGCTTTCTTGGTTTTCGCTTGTCCAGAAGGTAGAATTTAGGAATAAATACCATTTAACATCATGTACACTTTTATTTTATTTGGATGGTGTGCATGGTGTAGGTATATATAGATCTATAGATGCAGATACTCATATATCTATATATTTAACGTAAAAGACTACAAGTAAATTTAACAGAACATATTTAATCCATTTTTAACAATACAATTTTTTTAAAAATTGAGATCTCAACTATCTTGATATATTTTCATACTTTCTTATAACTTTTTTTTTGTAGCTAGACAGCTTCTGCCATCAGCCCGAGGACTGGACGGCACTTGTTCCTCACGGAGTTTGAGGATGTCCCAGGGAGTGAGCACAGCTCTGCATGTCACACTGCAGTCTCTCAAATGATCATGCAGTGCCACCTACTTGTTGCTGCTGAGGTTTGCAGAAAACCAGTTACTACAATTGAAACCAACTACTTCCCTAATAGGTTATCGGAGAAGTGATTCTCTTGGTTTGTTAGGAGGGAGGGGGGTTGTGTTCTTCCCCTGCCACCCACAATATGTTATTCCAACATAATTTGTTTATAGAATATTTCAAAATTTAACTATTKTATTTCAAATTTAGAAGGCTCACATTCATTACTATGGCATACAAAACATGTTTATCTGAACAACGTACAAAGTTACCAAACTTCTAGCAGGCAATTAAGAAGTGATGCTTGAGAAGAGCAGTTACTACAAATGTAATTAACTAGAGAAAAAGAATTTCCCTCTACACATGACAAGATCTTATGGAAATAAGAGCAAGAGGTAGCTTACATTGCAGCCCCAGGAAAATATAAGAGTGTAAGCATGCACATGAGAGCCTGTGGCAGTAACACAGTGCTATCCATTGGGGCTACTCCTGCAGTTAACAGGACACCCTTCAGTTCATAACCGGATTGCAGAACAATGGTAGCAGTATGGTCTATGTAACTATGCAGATGTAATGTAACCATGAAAGTAGCTTGCGTGGTTGCTTTTTGATTCTTAAAATTACGGTGTGGCTTCTCACAGTTGTATGAAAAGTTTTCTGTCTTTCCGTAGATCTGTATCTCAGGTACTTATGTGGTAATCTGTGCTTTCACATAATCAAACCAAAGCCAAACCAAACAAAAATAAATATGATTCTAGCACTTACAGCTACAGAACACAATTTGAAAACACAAACATTAAAGGCTTAAAAAATGAAGTATTAATTAAATAATTCCTCCTACCTCCTGGCTTCCTTTAAAAATAAATAAATATGTAAATAAATAAACAGCCCTAATTCTGGGAGTACTAATGCATGACCTTTCCATTTGCAGTGTGGAAACTGATTTTATATCCTGGATCAAAACACTTTCCCTTCAGAGAATGTGTGTCTGTGTGTGTTTACAGCCTTTGGCAGAGGAGTGGTTTTGTACAGGTCTATATATGGCCTCTGGGTGCCCTCTATAGCATATAATAGGTTGAAACAGTGATGCATGATATCAGCACAAATTCAGGTCCTTTGGTAAATGAATAAGGGTTAATATTTTATAACCAGGATCTTCAATTCTATCTGATCTTTAGATTTTTGTTTGACATTGGAATTTTTGGCCAGTGAGGATGAGAAGGTGTCTAACTAATACAGGTCAGCTTCCTGCAAAAGTGGAGAAGCCCTCTGCAGATATGAGGATCAAATCCATTAAAAACCCCACCAGACTATGAAATAGATTTTTTTCTATATTATTTATTGGTCTGTTCAAAAGGATTCTGTTCTCTTAAGCAAGCAACATAAAGGCACCCTTAAAAATGCTTTCAGGATCACCTGTTGTGTTAGAACATCTCGAAGAATATCTGTGTGAAAACATACAAAAATCAGTGGATGGCACTGTTTGCTTGCAGGTAGAGAATCAACTCCTAAATTATAAAATATACACAGATTTTAGGGTTAGCTGTATATTGATTTATGTTTGCCTAGCACTTGGCAGAATTTGCTGTATTTAAGCAAATCTATCTTTCTTAAACAAAGTCTATTTCCATGCTGAAATCATCAAAACTGATGGTTATTTAATTCTGACATTCTGTAGCTCACTTGCAGTAGAAAGTGTTTGGACACAAATATTAGACTGAAAAAGATCATCCCTACAATCACTGCAAGGAACATATTAGGTCTTGAAACACTGACAAATGTCTGATTTTACCTCTTTAGTCCATAAGCACATAGCATGAAGACTTGGTTTACTGAAATCCCATACAAATGACACATTTTTCCATCCACAGGGTACTTTAGAGACTTACTCTCTCATTCAGGCTCTGATGACTTTGTCTCAGCCGATCACAAGTTCCCTGAGAGCCCTTGAACACTCCAAGCATCTTCAAAACAAGATAAGACAGAGAAAACAACACTGCTGGAAAAGCATAATGTGGTAGGGTGTGCAGAGAGGTAATGCAAACCCAATGACAAGGCAATCATCTTCACTGGAGCGCAGCACACCAAGCTGTAATGCTTGGCAGCATTTATTCTGTGCTCCAACTCAAGCACTACAGGGAGTGGGGGAGCAGGGATCCCACAATTCTTTCTTCTGCAGGTCGTATGTTGGGGCATAGAGATACGAAATTGCCAGGAACATTTGCTATAGGTTACAGGCTGAGGCTTGCATCCTTCACTATGGGGTTAATTCAGTAAAAATAAGTACACTTTAAGGTCATACCTACATTTTGAACACAAATCAAAACCCAGTCTCAATGTCAAACTTAATTTGAACCTACACTGTGGATACACTCTTGCAGGTTCTGTTTGCAAGCTTGCTCAAAAGGGAAGGATGAAGACTCTCATCTCTGTGTGATGGATGGACCAGGCACATGGTACACTGACGCGTATCATGGCTACGCTGTGGGCTTTACACCATGATTTGCAATCAACAAAGGGATCCTCTTCTGGGTGGGACCCCATGTAACGTGGCAATGGCATCGGAAGTTTGTAAGTAAACCAAAACTTACCTCATTGTTCTGGCAGTGGGCACTTACCTGCAGGCATCCTACCCCAATATACCCATGAGGCTACGCGGAGCTAAATCAGGAAGCCTGATAAGGCTTCCAGGAGCCTGGAAAACTTTAGTGTGCTGCCTGCATTATGATTCTGGGTATAAGGGAAATACAGCCTGAGGGTCTGAACCAGTATGTGCTGAATACAAGGGCAAGTTTCCCACTGAAGTTGACGGGGTGCCTTCGTCCTCCATCCTAAATTCCAGCTGGAATGGAAGGGGAGCCAAGTTCACGAATATCTCACTATGGGCAGAGGGAAAAGATCTTCCTTCCTTCCTTCCTTCTGTTCTTCACATCAAGATTTCTGCAAAGACATTCATGTTGTTACATTTTATTGAAAGTGAAATTTTAAAAAGATTTGCCATTTTAAGATAGAAGGAAAGAAAAAAAAAACTTTTATTTTTTAAACTTAAGCACTGTAACTCTAATATACTAGTCAAGTTCCTAGAAAGTGGAATGCAGGCAAGGATTGAGTAAAGGTGGTTTTTTTGTTTGGTTTTTTTTTTCATTCACTTGCCTTGCTGAGGAGATCACCTTGTCTCTCTCAGATTAAAAATAAAAGGAATTAAAATACCCTCTAAGGGACTTTGGTTTTGTGACTCAAAGGTCTTGAAGCAATCTTTTATCCTGACAGGTAATGTATTTCTGTCATGTCTGTTGCATCTCCACACTTTTCTTCTAGGCACCCACTGTTGTCATGGCTACAGTATCCATACTCTGAAAAATAAATAAATAAATAAATAACCCCCCATCTTTCAGAGTAAAGGAAAATCATATTTGTTCTGTATGTGAAAAGTAGTTTTCTGTGTCAGACATTTTAATATTACAAACAATTTTAAATTACTAGAATTATGTTTAAAAGTCCAGTTTTATTCCCACAGATTTTAAGCTGGAATATACTGAGTCTGTCTAGTCAACAACCGAGCTCACGGCTGGACACTGCTGGCATAATAAGCAGCACTGAAACCTTGAATGATGTCATGAATCAGCACCTCTCCTCACTACCCTGTGAAGGGAAACCTCCCCCAGAAATTTGGTACTTTTTTTATGCAGAAGGGGCTGAGACTCCTTAATCCATGAAGATCAAATATTTCAAGATGCAGGTAGCAAAAGGTTTCTTTAATGCAAGTAACATGGGCAGTGGGGACAGTCTATGGTGTAACTCCATTATACATGGAGAGATCCAGCTTCAGGAATAGAATTAAAATGACGTGTTTCTAAAAGTAACCTCAGAATAATCGCACTAACCAGTGGATGACTCTGCTTTGAGCCAACTCTTCTAGCCTCAGGGACTGAAAATAAATAGCACGGATTTTTAATTCTCTCACTACCAAGCTCTATAAAGCTAGTACAGCTATAGATTGACAAGAATACTATTTTTATTTAAGTTTACATAAGGCATCGTGCCTTATCACACAAGGCAGACATTCCCCACTGCCTCACTCATGGCCGCTGGGAAGTTTTTGTGAAGCTCAGTGTGCTGTCCGTGTCACGCCGTCCTTCCCCCATGGCTGTGCACAGAGGTCTTCACTCGAGTCCCACAGCCAAATTCTCATCTCAGTTGCATTGTCACTAAACCAAATACCTTCACTGTGGTACACAGGCATAACTACACGTAGGATGTAGCTTTCTGTCACTCGCTACCTGTCTTCCCCAAAATGTTTAGAGGAAGCCTGCTTACATTACTGTGTAGCAGAGTGTTTCTATACAGTCAAACCTTGGCTTCCATGACGCTTGCATAGATTTCTTCCTTTTGGAAATGCAATGGCTCCTCTGCCTGGTCACATATAAACACTGTTGCTCTGGATATTGTCATAGGTGTTTGACTCTTTCAGAGATTTAATTTCTTTTTGGCAATAGCAAACCTACTTGCTAATACAATTTAGTGGAGTTTTAATCAGTGCCACCAGGCTGCTCACAGGGCAGCTCCCAGACATCTGCCATACATTTCCCACATCTGACAGGACTTTTCCCAAGGCACATGCCATTTATCAAGGCAGGCGTGTGATGTTGCCTGTTACCAAATCCTGTTCTCTTAATGCATGTGTAATGAGGTGGCTAATGCTTTGTGAGTAGGAATGCCTAACCTTAATAGACACAGATATGCACTAAATGATACCATAGGCATTTCAGTCGTCCTGCACAAAAAATGCATAGATGTATTTGCATACAATAATAATTTTTCAAATATTACTAAAAATGAAATACAAAATTTTTCTTTTAATTTTTACTTTGCAGCTCTGTTAATCAGAGGAAAAACAAAACAGAAAAATGCACTGTCTGTCTCTGTTGTGGTAATCTTAACACTGAGAAGTCCACAATACCTAAGCCCAAAAACTAATTATAGCTGAACATTATAAAGCTGAAAATAAGCATTTACGGAGGGGATGGAATTGTTAGAAGTGATGTATAAATTCAGGGGGAAGGCTGCGCTGATCTGCTCGGTAGCCTTTCTGATCTCAGTACTACAGACAGTACTTCTGATTTATGATTTTTGTTCATTCTGGGCAAACTACAAGTTCTTGCTTTCTGGTATAAGCAGGAGTCCAAGACCTACAGGTTTTTTAAAGGCAGTCTTTCACCTTCCCTGTTATAATCAATATACATTCTCTCTTGCTATCTTTTTTCTTAGAAGGTCAAAGCACTTTCTTTGCCTTTGCTATGCAGCATTTCTGCAGGCTGAAGCTGCTGTTGGGACCACACCATCCTCCAGGTTCAGAAGCCCAGGATGCAGAGCACTGCATTCTCCAGTTGCACAGCTACCCAGCTCTGTATTTCTCTGGAACTATGGCCTTCGATTTCCTATAGGTTTTCCTATAGCTATTCACTACAGACTGCTTGGTATGGACAGCTACACCCCTGCTCAGTGATTTTAATAGCAGGAACCCCAAGATAGTTTGGTCAGTATGTTTCTTACTGGGAAAACCTCCTCATCCCTACACGTTTGTCCCCAGCAAGGGCCAGACTTTCTCATTTCTTCCTTCACAAAATGCCTGTTGTACCACCCCCAAAGAGCCGCAGTGTGTGCCTCATTGGATTCCAACTGACCTGGCATGCAGGGCTACAGCCACCTCCTTGGTTTATGACTCTGGGCAAGCCACTTCACTTCTGTGAAATGTCATCTATTAAACTGGAATGGTCTTTGAGACTAAGCAAGCCTCTGCCATCCCCCACACAAGAACTACTGCTTCAACATTTAACTGATCCATACATTTATGGGATTAAAGGATCTGGTTTCTCTTGCTAGGTCAGTTTACTCTGTTGTAATTAGCCTTACCCTCGTCTTACAATTAGTCTCACACCAAAGCCCCAGAGCTTATTATGGCCTGAACTTTGGAAATGTTCAGATCCATATCCCACTGGTGTAATTGTAAACATAGTTTGTAAACTCGTACAACTCCGTATGTTCTACTTGCATGTATACAAAACACTTAAAACTAGTAATTTAAGCTTGAACGTAAGCATTTCTCCTAACACAAGGATGCTGAATATGGCAGGGGAGTTTCCAGAGAAATGTATGTGAAGCACTACAACAGGGGAGCACACGGCACAGTCCCAGCAAAGCCAAGATGCACGTACACTCCAAACATGGCAGTGAATGCTTGGCAAAGTAAGTGATGTTAAACTGGAGCTATTTACAAGTATTCTGGAGAGGAAACACCCTTATCATATAGCAATTTCTAGCATTGCAATTTAACCCCATCGGTAAAATTATTGTTGAGAATATATTAGAAATAGTGAAAAATATTTTTCTCTGCTTTAGAAACATGTTGACACTTTTAATGACTATTCCACCAGGAGTTCCTTAAAAGAAGGACAAAATTAAGTATTTTCGTGAACCAATCCTTTCTTCATTAAAATGTTAGAAGTCAAGCAGGCAATTACTTTTAATAGTGTTAAGTTGAATAGTTCAAGCATTTACTTTATTTTTYCCCCCCATAAGATCTCTATGTAGCTCTTGAATTTATACATTATGACAGTCACTGCTAGTACACAAATATATAAATTAGATACAAACTTAGATATTTAGTAGATTTGTATTTTATATTATGCAGATAAATTAGCAAGTTGCATGTGATTTTACTTCAGGAGAAGTCATCTGAGTTTCAAGGCACTGTGAGAAAGAAGAGGCCTGCAATATATGTTAAGTGAAATTGTTAAACATTTTAATAATAAGATACTCTTGTATTATTCTCAGTGATATAAACATAGCAATATTTGAGATTAAACAGAGTTATAACCTAGCAATTTGGAGGATCCTRTGAGATCATAGCCCAGATGGGATGCATCTGCTCCTCTCTCTGGAAAATTGGTCCAGTATATTTCTGAGAATGATTGTGGGCATTTGAGCACTGTTGGTGTAGTAGAGAACGGACCCAGCATTAACAAGCATGTATCACCTTCAGTCATGCATGTGACATTATGAATCCTCATGTCCCACAAATTACTTTGATTCTTTCCTCAATACAGAAAAAGCTTGCCCTTTTTTTTGTTTGTTCTATTCCCTCCCACCCCTCCCCCACTAGTCTGATGAGTTCAGAGCTACCTGGATCTGGTAAAATCAGATAAACTAGATTATGTCACAGTGAGAGCACTATTATTAATCTAGACAGGTAAACTAGGCCTGAGAACACCTGGAAGCAAGGGAATTTCCAAACATAGACCAAGACTTTATGAAGTGCATTATTAAATAGAAATTTTTAACATAGAACTTCATTACTATACTGACGTTTCTCATTCCCTTGTCTAACAGCATCATGACTGTTCACCTCTAGTTTTTTAGTAGTCCATGCTATTTCTCCTTAGGAGATTCCTGTGCTCATCACCACCTCTGCCCCATCCTCTGCTGGGTGTGTGCAGGGTGCAGCGCTGCTGAATGACCTCCCTTCACTTTACCTAACCAAGCCGGCTAGATGTGAGCAAGGTCTGATTTGAAAGCAAATGTGTCTTCAGCAAGGCTTATGGATTTGCTTGAGCACACTGATACCGTAATGAAGCCATCTGGCTTTCAAACTAGAGCTTGCCTGGAGCAAGCGACCACTGACCTGCCTGCTGTAGAGTGCCAGGCTTATTTGTGTCTATGGAGTATTGGCAACTGCAATCTAAGAACACAGACTGATGGGAAAATGCTCCTGTTTTGTGTATGCAGTGATTTTTCCCCTCTGCAACAACAGACGGTGAGATGAATCCTGACTTTTAACTTGAAATATCTGCAACAGAGATATTAATCTGATCTAGTTGTAGAGATGCCTCTTACAGTCAATTGAGACAAATAGCTTCTTTCATGAGGACCTCTATTTGACTCATCTAATGTGGTCATCTTTCTGCAACAATCCAGATGAAGCTCACCTAAAGTGTAAAACAACTTCTACTTTTATGACGAAATACATAACGCATCACTGAATATCACATCACATACTCAGTGCTTTGAACACCCGAGTGGATTTTAGTTGGAATTGACTGGTGTGCACTCAGTGGAATCAAAGGCTACATCATAATCCCAAACAGCATCTTCTGTACTGCCAGCTAAGCTGTTTGATTCAGTGATCTTCAAACTTTACTCATTGGTAACAGAAGAAATCAATGCCACTAATACCAGTTGCTACTGATGCTCTCTTCAACATCAGTTGGAGCTCTAAAACTCTTGCTGCAATCCTTAAGATTGTCTTGAATAATTTATTACATACCTCCTTTCTTCGGATAGTTCTTGACTCTGGTATTACATCTCCCTCCAGAAGTTAAACCACAAGCAACAAGCTATTTACCAGTGATAATCCATCTAGAACACGCAAGAAGAATTGCAACTGCTGTGCTACACTGAATAAGGGAGTGCTAATATGGTATGCTCTATTGCCAGGAGCTGCACACAGATTTACCAGACATAATGTTACCTCTGCAAGTATTGTGCCTTGTGGCAGAATTAATAGCCTGTATAGCCTATATACATACATAGTTAGAGGTGATGCCCTCTTATAGCATCTAATCCTCTTCCAATCTGATACACTTGTTGCTGACATTAACAAATTCCAACCTAACCCAGTCCCCTCCTCGCGGGGGAATGGGTGCAGCAGAAGAGCAGAGTCTTTTTGTGCCTGGGTGCCACCTGAGCTGGCAGGTGTCCCCATGTAGCAAAGCATCACACCTTCAGATTCTTGGGCTTTAATTTTACCTTGCCATTTGGAGCCACTGTTCTAGCTGGAAAGAAGCTTCATATTCCATCGAGAGTCTCCCCAGGGGTCTTCAGAAAGCAAGAAAGAAGTCAAAACTTTACAGGATTAATCCGTTTCAGTGAAGTTTCATTCCTCCCCTCCCCGTCTTTTGACTGTCCTGCCTTTGGCTCAGTGAGCTCATAACATCCCAGGTTTATAAAAGACTTTTGTCCTGTTTCTTTTACTTCACAAAAATAGTAGATGAACTGATAGCAAATTTACCTTTCCCATAATTTGTCTAATCCATTGGTTTATCCATTCTATGGCCAGTATTGGGCTGTTGTGTAATAGCTACAACAGCTGGAAAGCCAGTTTGTTGTTGTTGTTTTTATTTTATTTTATTAAAATGGTGAACAACTGCAATATGAAGGAATTCTTGAAGAAAGCGATCACATGCAGATTAGATGATCTGGCAGTCAGGTAACTCTAAGTCTTCTGATAGTAACAACCGGTTACGGCTAGTTAACTGTTGTTAGACCTAGTCACTGAGCCTGGGTGGTTTTCCAGGCACTACTCAGCAGCAGCTGAGAAACTGGCTTACGAACCAAGACCTGTTCTCTGCAGGGAGGAAGGGGTAGCTGTCTGATGGCTTTTGCAGCTCCTTTCTTCTTTGGTCTACTCTGGAAAAGGCATTCACAACAAGGTTAACAACACCCTGTACTGAGAGATAGAGAATTCAAACCACTCAAATAGAAAATTATGAGAATGTTCAGAAAACTGATGACAAGATGTTATTCTCTCTTGCTTCCTGTAACAGTGTTAGACCAATCTCTATGTATGATTCATATATTTTTGCAGCCTTCTCTGCAGTTCATTTTTACTACAATTTAATTGTTCTTACCATTGGAGATATTCCATCTCACCTAACTGTCTAGTCATTCTCCTTATTTTTCTACAAACAACATATAGGGGAAGGGCTGGACATTCTATATGTCCTATTACTGTTGCAAATCACTCAAGCAAAATATATCCCTATTCAGGAGAGAGAGATCAGACTTATACTTGAGAATTAGGACAACTTAGTTTCATTACACATCAAGTCAAAGAACAGCTGCTGAATCTGATGCTAATTCTTAAAATGAAATATGTGGAAATCCCAGATTATTTTCTTCTGTGCATGGTCCTTTCTTCTTTTCCCCCTCCCCCCCATTTCAACAAAATACTGATATTTATTCTCAGAAGGGAAGATGTTGGCAAAAAGCACATAGTTTCCAAATCCAGGCAGTGTGCTCAGCCACACTTATGTATTACATATTCACAATAATTATGAATATCCATAATAAAACCATAATTATGCATAAACCTGTAGTTGCTCCACATCATCCTTCTCTGCCTTCTCTGCGCTCAGTAGATCTCTCCTGTTAACAGTGATATCCACTTCTCATTTTCTCCCATCTTTCCACTGCTAAGTTTCTACAGGGAACACTGCTGTGGTCAGAGCTGCGTACAAAGTTTTTTGCCTGTATAGATCAGATTTGTGTCCAGGGGCTCCTGTCCTGACCTCCGTCCCCCCATATGTCAAGAGGAAGAGATATTTGGCAAAGGACTTCACAATCTTCACAGCCTGGCAGGCACAAAAAAAACCCCAAAAACTACTGTTTCCATGGTGTCTGTAGCCTTTTATTGTTACAGACAGGAGAGGCAAGAGGCAAATATTTCCTCATTTATAAAATCCATTGATAACRTAATTAATAAGTCCAAGGGACTCTTGCAACTGTTCTCATACTCTGTTAAAATAATCCAAAAGCAAGATGCATTCATTCTGTGCGAGATCCCTCCTGGTTTGTTTTGCGTGGAACCACCAGCTTTAAGGTAATTATCTTTCAGACTGGCTACAACCGGGATGATAAATCCTTAAAACTGCAAAAAGCAGCTAAAGTTGTTTTTTGATTGCATCATATTAGTTGGAGGCTTTGATGCTGCTCTTGTTCTGTATCCCCGATGGACATTTTGGAGAAAAGAATCCCATCTTTTCTTTCTCTGAGGTAAGCATGTTTTAATTTAAGCCATGTAAAAGTCTGCCAAGTAGCCATACTTCATGGCCACAAAAAGATACTTATCCGCCATATTTCAGAGCCACAGGTCTGTGTATTTAAGTGATAGTGCAAATCCTTGCTGAAGTAACTGCAAGAAAGGGGGTGGAAGCTTTGAGGAACAGACTCAGGTTTTGTTTGAGCAGCATTAGGACCTGCGTTACTTTTTCTTTCACCCCAACTGAATGGAAGAAACACAAAAATTGCCGGGAAACATTTTCAGTAAGCCAACAATTTCCCATGCTGCCCCACTGACTTACTGCTTCACAGCAGAATAAATGGCTTCAGAGGAGATACAAACAACTCACTAGAATCCACATCTAGTTGCATTAAGTAGCACACCCAAAAAGCTGTGAAGGGTCGTATCAGCTGGCTGACAGAAATGCTGAAAAATGCAGCATATGGATATTTGTACAATGAAGCAGAAGTAACTTTTCATTTTGCAAGCCTCATCGGGAAACAGCTTTCTGGCTGGAGAAAAGGATTTGTGCTTTTACATTTTCTTCTTGTATCAGGCAGATGTATTTAGCTGCCAAAGTGGCAGACATTATTCTGGTTACAAGTCATGGGGATAGCTTATTGTTTTATTTAATAAAGCAGCCTGAATTATATTTATAAGGAGTGCAGCACAGAGCCATTTACGTTAAGGAAAAGGTTGAGGGTTTTCAGAGAATTAGGCATGAATAGTTTTTAAGAAATTATATAAGGGCTTCTGAACTGGAGCTGGACTATGCAGCTTGGAGGTGCCTGCATCAGGAATTTGCTTTAGTCCCAATCCAGAGTTACTTTAAAATTGCTTAAAAACATCTTTAAAACCTTAATCCAGGATTTTCATCTATAGCTATCACTGTCTTAGCCTTACTTGAAGCAACCGGTGTTTGAATGCAGTACCAATAACTCTCAAGAGTTTTCAAGACATAGGGCTTTCGCTGCTGGCGTCCTGATAACCAGACCGTGGTTAAGACTGTGCTGCATACTTGGGCCAAGCAAACCTCCCAGCCCATTTCGGCCACACAAGCCACTGTGAGAGGGTCCCAGACTCACCAGAAACAGCAACCAGCAGCAGCCTCCACCTCTCAGCTGGTATTTCTATTACCTGTGTCAGTCTTCTTTTGTTTCCCTCCCCCCCCCTTTTCTTTTCTCTCTTACGGTGTAAATAGGTTAGTTTGTATCAGCTGAGAAGGCATTCCTAATCTGGGGGGAGAGTGACTGCTTTCAGGTGACCAGCAGTAATTGCTAGCCTGTGTCGTCTCCCTCCCGAGCCTGGCACAAGCAGATCTGTGTAGATCAGCTGGCCGGGGCTGGAGGAGTGGCACCCTCAGCCGCTCGCTGCATCCAGCTGTGCTCCAGCTGCTTGAGTTACCCTGTGATCCACGGTTCACATTTATTCCTGAAAGGGTGACAATGACAATAAATCTATTCCATCCTGGAATAAAAGGAAGGAAGATGGACAGGTGAAGTTTGATAGCGATCAAAAAGAAAGGCTTATGACACAAGCAGATAACAAAGGACATCCAGCAAGAAAATAGTCCACCTTTGTAGTGACTATACAAAGTAAACAAACCCACTTCACAACATATATTTGTTTTCCTTTTATATTATGTGCAGTCAATGTCCAGGGTCTTCCCTTTGTTTTTTAGTATTTTGTGTATTTCTTCTAGTACTTTAATGCAGAGACCATCGTATAAAGCGAAACTTATTGTTTCTAGCTCCCTTTACTATCAATGTTATCTTTGCATTTATGTTCCTCAGATCAGCAAGGAGAAAAAGAAACTGAATCACTGTAGGAAACTCCTCCAGTTCTGCCCATTGCTCACATGCCTTCTGCTTTACAATGGCTGCAGATAGGACACTCAGAAGTTTATAGATGGTTGCATTTCATAGCAACAAGTGCTCCTTGATGCATGGAAAATACATTTGCCCTCTGTTACGCACCTAACCTTTGGGTTGGACCGAGGGAAAAGCTGGACGCGTGCAAGCGCTCCATACAGCCGGGAATTTGCTGGTACATCCCGTTGTGCACAAGGGGTGGGAAGTACTTCAGCCCCCCACCGTTTGTGCTTGTGGAGACAGGTTTTAAAGCATTTCCTGCAAGATGGAGGGAAACTGGAGAAGAGCTTTTTTACTGAATCTAATCTCAACATCAGGACTGATTTTCTAAGGTACTCTGCAACTTCTACTCACGCGCATTTTCATAAGAGGTCTGAATGCCCGACACTTTACAGAGTCTGAAAGGATTTGTGGTATGATGTGGAAACCTTTCAATTAAAAAGTGAAACCAAAACAGGTAGGAAAAGAGAAAGAGTTTTGACTTTTTATTCCCATTCACTTTCTGACGTCCTCTTCAGGTGATGCACTGAAGTGGTCATCTCTTCCTAGGGCTTCTGCACAATGCATCCCCAAATTCTCGTAGCTGCATAGGCAGGAATAGCCCATGTATTGACTGAGCACTGGAAGACATGCAGTTAAAAACTCAGTACRCTATCTGTTTTAATAAGGAACAGAATTAAAAGAATTAAAATAAAGTAAAAAAAACTATACCGGATATAAATGACAGCTGTGACAGGAAAATGAGAACAACTTTCATGTTTTTATTGCTGCCTTAGAAGCAATTGATAAACAGTACACTTCATATATAAATGAGCATGTGTCAATAAATGACAACAAAAATAAATTACAGTGACATAGTATTTAACTTTACAAGGTTGTACAAAATTTCCAAATATGAATAGATTTCAACTCAAAAATTTGAAATAAGTTAAAACTTCAACTATTCTGAAGACTTGAAAAATATACATACAATTTCACTCAATCACATCATTTACAGTATGATTTTTTTAAGCTGTTTAGTCTTACACACCCATATATTTTTGACTGTWTTAGTGGAATATATCCTGCTATATGCAGCTTTACTGCACTGGGATAGTTAAAGGGGTTCCCTGAGGGCACAGAACAGGCTTTGAGTGTTTATATTTTAAGTAATTTGGTTACATTTATTAACTAAAAATACAAAACCAAAGCATTATTTATCTGTCCTATAAAGAGAGACTGATTTATCTGTTCTTGCTAGAATTTCCCTCGACGCTAATGAGAATTTTGAAGAAGGCTTAACAGCAGGATTGAGCTAAAATAAGTCTGTTCAGCCAGGATGAATTAGGTCACATTATTTAATGACATATTTGAAGAATATCTGTTTTGTATTAGCTCTCATTATAGGCTACATAGCTAGTCATGGCTATGCACTGAGATATTTGCTTCCACAATGAATAGGAAAATATATTTGATATGGTACTTAAAGTAATAGGATGGCTTATGGATTGGTATTTTTAACACCTCAATTATATGCACTTGATTATTTTATTCAATTTTATGAAGATTAAAAGCACTGGACAACCCCCTTGTCTGTGAGCGTGTGATAATTGAGAACGCCGAGGGTCTAATTCAAGCTGTAAAATAAGGTAAGGTAGAGAAGATTCATACCGCAGCTGGATTGCTCCCGGTACCTAAGATAACATAGTTAATCTAAAGCTGGTGCAAACAGACTTTGTGCACCATCAAAACAGCAAAGGCTTGCTAATCCAGAAACCATTAGTAAGGAGACAGATAAAGGAAGAAATTTGAACAAACTGGCACATGTGAGAAAATTGCTCAATTGTCAAAAACACAGGAAGACACTCGTGCAGCCAGAGGTGAGCCTTAAACTGTCTGCAGTGAATTCGGGAAGAAAGGAAAAAGAAATCCAAGATGTCTATTTGTGCAACCGAATTTTCTTTTCTCTGAATATGCTAAAATATCTATCAGAATGCTGCATGGGTAACCTGCAAACTTTCCTCCAAACAAATAAATGTTATACATACATCATTTAAATGAGAAAGAAAAAAAGAAGTCATAAACGGGCCAGAGATGAGCAATTCCTCATTTCCATTTTTCTCTAATGCTATTGGGAATAAAGGCCACTGCAGTTTAAATTAAGCTGGAAATGATTTTAGAAGCCGCTGTTTTTGTTGTGTGACTATGCTGTCATCGGGCAGCGGGAAGGAGGAAGGGAACTGGAAGGAGATACACGGCTGCTGATGGCTCGCTGTGCTTGCTCTATGTTCTCCCAGAGAATTTCTTTGCAGGCTCGTGCCCGGTGAGAGGAGGGTGCGGGAYGCGCGGGCAGAGGTTTGGGACGCAGAGGGGAGGCCACGCAGCACAGCCCCACGCCGTGGCGCAGGGGCCTGGCTGCCTCCTGCCCGACGGGTGAAAATGTGCATTTCAGAAGCACAGTGGGAGACTTTCCAYCAGCCGGAGCTGGGCTTGGATCAGCCTCCAGAAAAGGCTGGCATTCGCAGCCACTAAGAGAGCGCAGAGCAATTTCACCGAGCAACCAACTGTGTCATTAAGTGAATTAATAGCAGCCAAAGAATATTGTAGCATATGAATGGGGTCAAAATTTCCCACTACAAATCTATGACTGCAAGAAGAGTCCTCCCAGACGGAGGGGAAATGACAGCTTCCCCAAAGGAAAGGATCTACACATGAAGTCTTCCAAACACTTTCTCTAGATTGTTTTCCCCTCTTGCGACTTCTAATCTCAAATTACTTTAATCAAAACAATTACATTTTTCTTAATTGCTTGTTCTGTGTTCTGCCCCTGCGTTGGGTTCAGAGAGGAAAAAAGAACATGGAAATAGATTTCGAAAGTTCAAGCAACATCTAGTGGTTATGTAAACCTTACCTCACCAACTGCTTGGCACACAGTGTGTTATTGTACATCAGACATGACTTTTATATCACATCATTTACTTTTTATCTTAACTAGCAAGCCACTCTACGAGCAGCAACTAATAAAGAAATGAGTTTATTGGCTTATATTAATGCAATTGTTATCAGGGGCATACAGGGTAAAAGTCATTTGTAGATTACAATAATATATTTGCAAGAAAAGTTCCACACGGGAAGGTGCCGCTGGATTAGGTTTATGTGGAGGGTTAAAAAAAAAAACA
The DNA here is from genome assembly GCA_035582835.1 of Phoebastria nigripes. Classification (NCBI taxonomy): domain Eukaryota; kingdom Metazoa; phylum Chordata; class Aves; order Procellariiformes; family Diomedeidae; genus Phoebastria; species Phoebastria nigripes. The sequence goes on along the minus strand of JAYKAV010000877.1, from coordinate 712,525 downwards.
AACAAAAACCCCAAAAATATGTTAAAGCATCTTGGCAGGAGAAAATCTCTTAAGAGCACAATGTTCCACCGTGATAGTTCAGTGGGAGCCAAGTTTTGACAGCACATTTTGGGCTGATACCCATGCGGTGAAAGGAGAAATGCAAGAGCTCAGGGAACACCTGACCCAGGCCAACGCGTTCATCTTTCTACCAACACATGGCCATCCACCTTCTGCCCTCAGGACTGCACTGCTGGCAGTCATTCCAGAGGGGAGGACGCCTACAAAAGCATTTGAGCCTGTCTCAGTATATCTTCTCTTACTCTTGTTTTTATTAGCCATGAAAGGGAAGGTTCCTCTAAAACATTGCTACCGAGGAAAACAATTGCTCTCCATCATTATCCACCTCTACTCTTCCATTTAATGTGCTAGCGTTTTGCAAACCGCTGTCAATATGAGCTAGGACCAATTATTCTTTCTGAGAGTTTACCAAGACACAGAATTTAATTAGTCAGCAGAAGAATTGCTACACAGTAAGGCAGCTGTTAGCAAAAAAAGAGCAACTTGGCCAGTAATTTAAAAAATGCTAATATTTTGTATAGTATCTAAATGGATGGCTATGACTAGATCAATAAATACCAGACTTTGAGTGAATGCCCAAGCACTGTCTTTTTATGTAGCAGAAGGTGAGGGTCTCCTTTCTACCGCTTCCTAATTATTTCATCAGTTTACAGTAAGTTCAGCTCCACTGGTTTTGGCTGAAGAAAATCAGCGTTTGATAAGGAGTAAAACTACAAATCCCTTTTTATGAAAGCGATTTCTGGGCCRCTTAATTACTGCATGTAATTTGCCCATATACTTCAAAATCAGAAAGAACTAGGAAAATGTCAATTTATTTAAAATATTCAACCCTTAAAAATATATATTCAGATATTGTCTCTGGAACTTGTTTTGCTCCATAATCAGAAGAACGGCACAGAAAGCTTTCAAGTAATAGGAACAGAAAAACCTATCAGGAAACATAAAATATGTTCATCAGATTCCTGTCATGTTATCTCCATTTCTATCACAAAAATACCCGCTATCTCCCAATAGAAGCAGGAAGCTTATGACTCCTTCTCGTGACAACTTGTCTTGACTGGTGTGGCCCACACCCTTCCCCCAGCGGGGTGGAAGGGGCAGGAGCTCACTTCCAGCTTGGTGCRAGGCAGGAGTCCCGCGACTGTGGGTGCAGGGCTCTGGAGTGGAAGAGGGGCAAAAATCCTGCGATCAACACTGGGGCAGGAAGAACTGGGGTAGGAGTCACCTGGGCGAGGGGACACCTCTAGAAACCCAGGGATAATTCATGTGAAAAACATTATGTCTCCTTCACTGACCTCTTCGAACATCTACAGCTTACAACTGCAAAACTTCACATTATATTTAGCACTTTCTTAGTTCTTTCAGAAAGCAATGAATGGTAATTCATGCGTTTTTAGGCTTTAACTTTTGAATAGGCACTTCTGTGCACCGAGTATACTGATTTCAACAATCCTTCCCTATGCAGCTTGCTTCTGAGAGCAGACGGGAATCCGTAGTCTTGCTTTCACCTCTATTTCACCTTGTATTTCACCTCTAACGATGGGTTCTGCGTCAGTCAATACGCATTGTACAGAGCACAAAAAAACCGGCACACGTGCTTATTAGTTTAAGTTTGTCTTGCATTCAGTGGTGTGGTAGTTCTTCACGCTGATAATTCCTGTCTCACAGCAGGGAGCAAAACGCATGAGCTTAACTCTCCTCAGACAGTACCAATAACTGTGGGGAAACGCACAACTACTTCTGTAGCTATACGATTTTGAAAACAAGTCTGAAAGGACCCTCCATCATATTCAGTGAAGTGTGTGGGCAGAGCAGGAGATAAAGTCTCTTCTGTCCTTATACACAGAAGTTTTTGCTCAGATTAGCCTGTGGTCAAGAAACCACACTCGTTTTGAATAAAGGAGCCAAATATTTACTCAGAGATACTTCCACAGTCTGAACAGTGGAAAGGTTTTGTCCTAACAACAAAGAGCTGTAAAATAAACATCATAAATGAAGATATGAGGCAAGCAAATGGAATGTATTTCTGAATCAGAAAAATTCACACCACTGGAGGAAGACAGCTGCTTACCTCTAGCTACATCTGATTTAATATAATTTTGCAGGTGCTAAAAAATGGCATACTTCTATATTGATGGAAGAGGGTATTCAATAGGTATATTCAATAGGTATATTCAATTGGTGTATTCAATAGGATGGTACTGAATCCATATGAAAAGTAAAAATAAGGAGCGGAGAAAAGTACTGAGCATCAGGATATACTGCAAAGGTCTCTTGTGATGTATCCGCACACCGCAGAGGCAGCACTGTGCAGGGTTCAAAGTAAATTGGGTTATATCTTTTACCCTCATGGTGTTAATTGGTCTGTGCCACAACGATAATCATTCTTAAAGTGGACTCCTTAAGCACAAATTAATGAAGGCCATTTCCTCATCCCTTTGACATCTCTAGAGTAGGTAGTATTTGAGGAGTGACTATAGTTGCTTTGTTACCCAAAGATTTCAATCCAGATGAAAAATAGTCTCAAGAGGACCAGACACTTTGAAGCCACATAAGGAATCAGATTCTTGTCCAGAGACTTTATTTCCGTAATAGCGTAAAAGTTTTCAGATCTTCTGAGTATTTTAAGTAAATTAACTATGCCCCTATGAATGATTTGAAAAATAAATTTAAGTTCTCTCTGTACAGTAATGTCCTGTGCTTTTCTGATTATTAGCCATGGTCAAGTAATGATTACCAGAGCACTTCAAGCACTCTTTCATTCCAGATACTGAACTAAATAACTTTTGTCCTGGAGAGMATAAGAATTTCCCATCAAATTCCTGGAAAATCCATATATGTGCACGCACATACACCCAGACAAACAAATCCTGCTTTCATATTAATGCCTAATTATTTAGTCCTAGACCGCTATAATAAGGATCTCTTCACAGAGGCCTGAGTGAGCTGTCGGGCTGCTACGCCAACAGGGTAGCTGATGGCGACGCGTGCTTTTGGCTTACAGAGTCATTCATACGCTGAACTTTTTGGGGCACTGTTTACATGTGTTTATGCACCCTTATGCAGGGAGGATGTTCACATCTATAAAAGCTTTAAATGTCTTGGGTGTTTTTCCACACTTTCTGCCAGGTTATATAAGTTATATAGCTTCACTACTTGGAACAAAGTTAGCTCTCCTCACCACAGTTGAGCCGAATGGTTTTATCACCATTTTCGGAAGACCTTCCCCAAGGCCAGCATCATACATCCCAGTTAAACTAAATAAAACCAGGTTTTATTGTTTACAAAAACAGAAAAGGGTGAATGATCCAGATATACTGTGCATTTCTCAGTCCTACCAGGCAAACGAGGTTTTTAAAGCTTGCACAATCCCACCTGTGGGACTGCCAAATGAAAAGTATTATTCCATGCAACAGAAAGGGCAGAGCAATAGGATGGGGTGAGGGAGGATGATATTTTTTTCTCTCATTTCTAATGGGAGGAGTGCTGTTCTTGTTACCTTAAATAATTTGCAGTGGTGACTTGCTTTATTTTGCCTTTATATATTTGTGAATTTTGCCTCAAACTGTTTTAATAGTGGCTGAGATTCCTGGACCCATGGTGCAAAACTGACAGTGATGTTCACATGAACATAGGAGTTTCTTTTATGTGAACTTAGATAGAATCTACTGTTAGAAATAGAGGCCCTTATTTTCCTATTTGGCAAAGCCAGAGGGATTTTGGTTAAGCTAATGGAGTTAAACCTAGTGCGCTATTGATGCAATAGCTCAATAAGTGAAATCTGGTCATGCGTTTCTAAATTTTGGGTAATGTCTGAAGAGCCAGCACAATACGCTGAAAACACCACATTCAGAAATAAAGACAATGCAATTGGAAAAATATGCACTAAGGAAAGATGTGGAAACTTTTCTTGCAGCTAAGCAGAGTAGACTTAAACACAGTTCCACTGTCCAGTTACAGCTGATGAGACATCAAAGGCAATGTTTACCATGGCTGGCAATGTCAGCATAAGTTTGTATATACATCCATATACATTGCTTTAGATGTGTGTGCATCTCTCTATATGTACATACACAGTACTATGTCATACCTATGTTATCCTGAGATATACGTAGTGCATAGAGGTGTGTAGGTACAATACGCATACCACACGATACGTGTTGGAATAAGCCATGAAGTAAGTAGCACTTATCTTCATGTTTTCCTGTGTTACCTGTACTCCTCCCATTAAACAATCTCTGTCAGGGCTAATTGAAACTCCCCTGAGCCATTTTAATATTTAAAATTAAGCAAAAAATCCTCAAGCACATCTAGGAGGGTATCTGGAAATAACTACAACCATCTTTCTTGAGAAAAAAAATTACAATCTATGTTATATTTGAATGTACAACGTGGGTGGTGAAAAGTAGTCAAAGTCCAGAATGCCAGTATGGCACAGTTAATGAGTTTGCCAATTAAGACGGTGAAGACCTGTCAGTGACATCAAATAATGTGATGGTCAATCTCAGCCAGTTGTGGTGCCACGGTGTATGAAACGGAATAAACATAGTGCATAGTTCCAAACATCCCTACTCATACTCAACTTGTTTCCAACAAATAGCACGATTGCATTAGCTACCCCCTGTCTGCTTACCTTAAAAGCTGAAGTACAAAAATGCCCAAGTAACAGACATTACAAATCAGTATTTTCCCTGATATGTCTGGCAGCTCCTAAAAGTAGAAGTAGAAAAGTGCAGAACCTACAAATGATCTGTGCCTGATACAAGGAAAATCCTAATCAAATAAGGTTTTAAATTCTATGAAAACCTGAATGTCATACACTCTTTAGCTAAGCTTCTAAATAGAAGTGCTTGGGTATCATGGGAGTCCAGTTCATGAGACAGAAAAGACAGTCATCCTTATGAACACCGCAACTCCACCAGACATCTGTACATATCCTTTGGGTTAACAAGAAGCAATCTACAAATATGTATATCACTTTGACCTGCTCCCAGAAGCAAGTGCAGTGGTATTTGCATGGGTAAATACATAAAAGATAAAAGGAACATACAAAATAGAAAATCACAGAAGCCGGAAGCAAGTTGTGAGAAGGGACAGTAGATTTACACGGGTCAAAGACTATTCAGAGTTACCACAATGAGTATGTTATGTTTTTAGAAATTTTCAAATGCATTACAACATGTGATGATTCATGAACTGGATGAAGTTCAAGCTAGTGGGGGTTTGGCAGAACGTCCTTAGGGGTAGGTCATGCCCAGATGCCCCAAAGAAGTTCGGGCTTGGTGAACAGCCAACTTGTAGTACAGACCATTTCTGCTGATAAGGACCTGGAATGTGTGGATCCTGCTCCAGTTCTTTTTGATAAGTCTTATACATCCTTAGAAAAGAAAGTATGAGACCTCAACACTACAACTGCTGGAGCTAGTAATGTGCCTTCTGATAGTCTAAGAGCAGCTTAACTTTGCACAGGAATATTTTGAAAGGAAAGAAAAAGCCTGATACCAAGACAAGCTTGTAAAGCACATTTTATGAAAAGAATCTGGGAGCCATTTGGAGGAGACGGAGGGTTTGGAATCTCAAATATAAATTTGAATAGGGATGCATAAATAGTCAGATGGTCAAGGGGGCAAGTGAAATGCAGTTTAGAAATAGCTTAGCATGATACTCCATGACTATCCCTACCATATATATGGTAGCATGATGATAACCGTATATTCAAAGTTGCTGATGCTGCTGATCAGGGAAAAAAGACAAAAATTTCCTTTTGCTTTGATGTTTGCATTCTGTAGAGGCAAACTGAGTGTACTTTGGGACTTGTATTCACTTCTTATATATACAAGGTTGATAATGAGCCAAGACCTTTTAGAATATTCTTGCAGAAGAAGTAAGGAAATATAATAATCAAGACAACAAAATAAGAAGTGAAGTTGTACATAATTGAGAAAGGTCACCAACTGCCTCAGAACATCTGTGTGGGTATCCTCACAAGACTGCCAGATTCCTTTAGGTCACCTATGGTTCAGGATATATAGATCCACAGGTTTAGATCTGGGAACTGCTCAGGCCTTTCCTATATCTGTTTAGCTTTAGAACAGTGCCACGCTGATCTGCAGTTTACATTTGTAGGAAGTGTGTTATGCTGGGGTAGGATAAAGTGCTTCATGCACCATGACACCTGTCCCTGGATCTTTGGATCAGACATTTCTCACAGCCTATACTGGTACAGAAGCAATAAACGTCTATCACAATTTTACATCGGAAAGCCAAGCATATATTATAATGTATTTTGTTGTCTTAGAGCTGTTCAGTGGCTGACAGTGATTGGGGTCTATTCTACAAAGCTTTCTCCAGACAACCCAACGGCTCCTGTCTGGCTATCGCCTCTGACTTTTTGATCCTCTTCGTATGGAGTCTAATCTTGTATTATTGCAATTAACGGGATTGATGCCTGGTCTCCGAAAAAACAGCATTCTGCATGAGGAGTGTTAATGGGACCGAGATGGTTGTCTGCCCTCAGAATGATGCTTTCTGTCATGCTTCTGACTTAATTTTCCTCAAAACAGATGAAATATTACATCATTTGTACTTTTTAAAAGTAGCGCTGTGTCAGATTGTACCTTTTGGTCTTGCATTGTTCTTCTTCTGCAACCTATCATGTGCGCCTGTGTTCATAAATAATATATTCACTTGTGTATATAGCTAAAATTTTTGTGTGGGTTTAAAGCAAACACATAGACCTTTAAAATACAAATTAATTTGATCCCCACTGTACTTGTAAGACAGCCAAATTCTCAATATTTTATAGTGCATATTCCATTAAATAAATAATAACTAAATTAATCTATGCTACAATATGTGTATACATACACATTTTATGATGCCTGTATATAACATTTTAAAGCCTGTTCACACATCAAAAGACAGGTTGTTTATTTCTCTGTTAAAACAATCCAAGGGTTTAACTCTTCCTATTATGTAAACAGTGGTGACAGCYGCTTTCAAGGAAGCTTAACTTCATTAAAAATAATAGTTTCCCATTGTAAAATCAATACTAATATACCATAAATCCCCCTGATGAACTCTGGCTTCCTTACATGCTCTCACATTTTGTGTATTAGGGGCACAGCACTACTCTAGATATCAGAAGATAATAATATGGCAATATATATAGATATAGATATATATTTAAATGTTAAAACATTAGTTAGGTCAACTTGAGTAATGAATATATTTCAAATATATGCTTCTTTCTATAAATAAAGGTCATTAATTTTCTTTGCAACATGGGTGCCTTATAAGTCTTTGGTTGTACGTGGCTACCAAACTGGTAAACCAGTTCTGGGTATCTTTAGCTCAAAATGCACTTGTGACATATAGATGAAGCTTTAACTTTTTTTTGTGTTTTACACTAAACTTGTACTTGCAGTAGACTTGCAGTATCATTTACAAGCTTACCTTTAGGCAGACATTTTAAACAACTCATACAAAAGAAAGATTTGTATGTCAAGAGTATTTGTTTTAGTGACAAGAAAGCTAGCTATACTCTATTCATTTCTCAAGCAGACCTTTATGAATCACTTTAAAAGGACACTACAGCTGAAGACTGAAGAGCAATATTTATCAACATTAAATAAACCATTTGGTGAAGTATGTATAAATATTTCTTCATATGAACATAACACAAAATTAAATAGTTCAGATACACAGACACCATTTAATATATTTCCACTGTTGTCAAAATCATCTGTAAACACCATCTCACACTGAATACAAAAGCAGCTTTTACATCAGTTCTGTGTTCACAACACTGATGCCCCTTTGTAAAAGAAGATATTTGTTTTGTTTTATTTTCAGCAAAATAAGAGTCTAAGCAATAAAAAAAAGTTTTGGTCAGTTCAAAGGAGAATACAAAATTATCTTTCAACATGTAACTGAATCAGATTTAGAACAATAGTTTAAAGTACAATCTTTTCCCCGGGGGATCTCTGACTTTTATAAATCATGTTTGGTGCAGACCACATCACAAATACCAGGAAATACTGGTCATGTCTAAGCTATAAATATTAAAGCCCTTTTAAAATTTTCTTTATAAAAAATTGCCAGGTTACAAATTGGCAATATCCACRTTTTTCACAACACCGAATAACCTGGCACTAAACAGATCTAGGTGCACTTCTCCTAATGATTTTTAAAACAGGTTCTGGAAAAGAAACACCTTTTAGTGAGCATCCTTCACGTGCAAAAATAAAGCATTTCTTTCACACAAATCTTTTGCATCTGAAAATCACCTGGGCAGAGAGTGCAAGCAGGGGGGCTCCACCAAGTTAAGACAGAAAACTACAACTCGAACTTTCATTGGAAGCGTATGGATACTGCGCATTGGATCCGAGCTGGCTCTGAGAAGGGTGGTGCATCCACACGGTGCAACTCAGGACAAGGTGTCGCAGTGTCCGTGCATGCCCCGAGAGCAGCGTAGCCACCTGAGCACGAAACGGGGCTCGTGCTAATGGCTCTGCCCACCTGGTTCCTGAGCAACTCCCTTTGAGCATCAGCACTCTGCGGCCCAGATGTGGGCTCTCGCCACCCTACACCTTACAAAGATAACTTCATACTCTGTCTTGAATGTAGCCTTCAATTCCTTTCATCTCTGTATCTTTTAAAGAGGTGTGATAACTTTGGGGAGAGATACTGTGCTCAAGGGTAAGGTTTTACTGGGCGTGTGCCCCATTATAAAATTCTGTAGACTGCTAGGCTCACAGGCTACGCTTTGGTTCTCTCCATTTGAAATGTGGACACCACGTTTTGGTTTCAAAGATAAACTTGAATTTCAGGTGGCAAATAATGAGATATATATTTATAATATGATTTCCTGATTTTTTTTTTTTTTTAATTTCACTCATATGTAATTGTGATGGGGGGCCCTGTAAAACCTAGAACAATAGATCACCTCTTTCCTGGTATGTGTGTATTTTAGAGGTGTGAATGTATGTTATGCATACATACACACTCACACACACATATATATATAACATGAGCTGCACACATAGATACTCAGCAATCAGGAATCAGGGGTACAATTAACAATACACCAGAAGAGAAGTAGACAGGAAGCTCTACCTGGACAACAAGCAGCAATTTTGCAACCTATACAGTGTTTCAAATAATTTCATAATCCTGTTTTGCTAGCTTGCTACATCTGTATGTGACTTGAATTGAAAGTTGTTGGATTCCTTGGAAACAGAAGAGTTGGGCTAGCTAGATGTGCTTACCTGAGATCCCAGAGTTGATTATAATCAAAAAGCTGGGCAGATCAGTAATGGGTTTATAATTGCTATACAGCTTCTTGCAAATTTGTAGGAAAACTTTATTAAGTCTTTCATTCCTTAGTAAAAACGTTGAAGTTTGTTAGTTTTTGCTGAATGCAGACTTGATTTTTATATTAAACTGGATTTATTAAAAGGATACATAAGCCTGGCAGCTGCTTTCACGTCTTGATGTTTAAATGTTTGAATCAGCACCCAGGAACCACCCTCCCACCCCAACCCATCCCATCCCATCCCTTCCTATCCCATCCCGTCTCGTCCCATCCTGTCCCGTCTTGTCCCGTCCCGTCCCATCCCATCCCATCCCCCCTTCATTACTGTTTTTAATTGTTTAAAAAATACTATTCTATGAAGCCTCCCTAGGGATCCGCTTATGAAAAATGACGGACTGCCTTTGCTGATACTGCTGTTTGCGTCGTTTTCGTTTGTCACACTGGCACAGCAGTAGCATCTTGAAAGTGTTTCTGAATGTTTTGTTACACAGTGCATAGCACACGGGGTTCACCGTGCTATTGATGTAGCAAAGCCAGTACCCCAGGTTCCAGAAAGTTTTGGGGATACAGCTGCAAAAGGTGTTCACCAGAACCATGATGTTATATGGGGTCCAGGTAATGATGAAGGCAAACAAAATGGCACTGAGTGTCTGTGCTGCTTTCTTTTCTTTGATAAGTGACATTCGTTTTCGCTTTGTGATCTGACTTCTGGTCTTCAAGGCAAACTTTTTTGCCAGGRTTGCTTCCTTGAAGGACAAGGGCAGGGCTGCAGATGTCTTGGTCACTGATGAGATGCCATCAGAAGCTGTGGTTGTCTCTGCTGACCCCGGCTGAATTGGAAGCTTAGAAAAGCTCTTTTGGAAATTTCCACCATCCTGAACACTTTTGGGAGGGTGCAATTTTTTAGGTTTCTTTTCCTTTGATTCTGTGTCAGATTTCTGCAGTTCATCCCCTGACTCATGCAAGTCTTCCGAGGAGGGTAGTTTCGTGGAATTGAGGATGGCGCTGTGACCAGGAAGCTTCAGCACAATTGAATAGATGGCTCTGGTCTCTGCAGCGATGTCTTCTTCATCAGAGGAGGCTGAGTTTTCAAGGGAGGCAGCAGCATCGTTGTTGTTCCAGCTGTCGCTGCTGCTGTGCTCTTGGTCCCCCTGGTCTGCATTGGGTTCCCAGCTCTTCATTGTGAGCCAGAAGTGGCAGCGTCTGTATTTCCTTCGGGTGGAGCGTTTCATGCTCTGCCGTTGCAGCTCGTAGCTGCTGCAGCTCCGGGAGCTGCCTGTCTGGTGTACGAAGCGTGCTGCCTCTGCTTCACTGCCCGAAGCCTGTAGCCCTGCTAACTCTTTGGTGCGTTTCTCAGTCTCCTTGTAGATCCTCCAATACAAAATACTCATAATGGTGACTGGCAAGTAAAAGGCAGCTATGGCAGTGCCAAAAGTGATGATAGGTTCACTTAGAAACTGGATGAAACATTCATCAGGAGGCACAGTCCTCTCCCCAACAAAATACTGCCAGAACAAGATGGCAGGGGCCCATAGAACAAAAGAGATGATCCATGCTAAACCAATCATCACACCAGCCCTTTTGGTTGTTCGTTTGGCTCTGTACGTAAGCGGCCTAGTGATGGAAAAGTACCTGTCAAAACTTATGACAAGGAGATTCATGACAGAGGCATTACTGGCGACATAGTCAATGGAGAGCCAAAGATCACAGGCCAAGTTTCCCAAAGCCCAGTGGTCCATGATGATGTATGTGGTGTAAAGATTCATGGAAATAACACCGATGATCAAATCTGCACAAGCAAGACTCAACAAGAAGTAGTTGTTGACCGTTTTCAGTTGTTTGTTAACCTTAAATGCAACRATCACTAGGATGTTTCCTATGATGGTCACCACTGCAAGGACCCCAGTGAGGAAAGCAATCAAAACTACTTGCCAGACAGTGTGTCCACCCAGAGGGTCTTTGCTTGTGGCATTTAGGGACATGTTTGTTGATTCCACAGTGGAGAAGGGAAAACTCTCTGTGGTCTGAGGGAAATCATAGCTGCCAATGAGCGATGCTGCTTCATCAAGGAGTCCTGGTCCATGTGAATCTCTCTTCCAGAAGGAGCTCACATTTGAAAACATGGGCGAGGCTGAACTGTTATTTTGCATGATCATTGTGGCTCTCTGACATAGTCTGCAGCAGGGAAAAAACAAACAAAAAACAAGTGAACAGGTGAAGACGGTAAATAGGTAATTGTCCGCATACTCATACATAAAATCCCCTCAGCACTTTGAAAGATGTCTTTAAAAGCCAAGCTACCTGTGACACATTCCAAGTCAGATGTGTACGTGGCAGTACTCAGCTTACAGCTGTGATTAATCTGAGCTCTTTGTAGTAATCACATACTGTTTCCTTAAAAACATTCAGTCACGGAAGAACCAAAATCCCAGGAGAATGTGAACCCACAGTAGTATTAAAATGCCCCCTAACTCTAACTCTTAAAACGCTCCCTGACGGATCTACCCTGACCTCCACATCTCAACAGCGTACTATCCTGGAGCCTTCAAAAACTAAATGCCAGACACATGCAGCCAGAAATCCTCCAAGTTCGAGTCAATGCTGGTCCCCAGTGCTATCCTGGCACTAGTAAAACACAGCCCCAGCCTCTGCTGCCTCCAGTTACAGCTAACGACAAACAAAAATATTGTTCTGTCTTTCCTTAAACTATAGAGAACAAGCCAGCAACATTTCACTGTGTCAAGCTACTCTAACCCGTGAGGCTGCAAAGATCTTTTCATTTTCATCTACATTTCGGCTACCTGATAAAGGTACTAAAAGTTCTCATTAGCACTTTTTGCACATGCCACTATTCATTTTCCATGCAGATTTTTATACTTGGACTAAGGATTTTGTACATCTAATGACTTCAAAATGTCTTTGGGACAACACATGTTAAAATTTCCTGTGAAAATATGGTCTCTAGAGTCAGGAAGAAATGTTTGGCAGATGTATGTCAAAGCAATCATTAAACACTTTAGGAAAAGAGGAAAAAAGCATGAAAGGGATTCATAATTAAGCCTTAATCCTTTTCCCCAATTACTTACGTAAAATGAAGACATACTCAGAATAGGAATTTGCATTTCCCTTATTTCATTAACTTCCATGGTCAACTGACTAGATTCATTATAATAAATCAATTATACCATCAAGCAGCAAGAATTCTGATGCAAAAGTCCATTGCTGATAGTAAATGTTAAAAAAAAATATGCTGTCAAAGAGAAATGTTTGTTCATTTTCTAACTGTGAATCCTTCCAGAGTCAATATATTAGGCATGAGATACTAATGAGTACCACAATGCACTGGTGTTATACAAAATATTTACCCAAAAGCGGAGGTTTTGGTTTTGGTTCTTTAATTAATTTCTAAATTCTGTTTTCCCTTGAACTGTACTTGGTTTTCTTAGCAAGCCATAAAAGACTATATGATTTTAAATGGTGCAGCTTCTGCAGTAAACAGACCAACAATTCCTTCCCTTAGTCCATGCACAATAACTAACACAACCCCCCCCATATTTTGATAATCTAGCGTAAATTACTTTTTCTCTTTATTAGTAGGAAGACAAGGTTACAATGATGCTGCCTTATCCTAATCTAATTCAATCCACTTTTAATGCATTCATCATCATATCAGACAGGTTGTGAACATAATAATAACAACATAATAATAACAACAGTAAATATTGCTCTGGGAAATCACACAGTTAAATTTAACTCTTTTCCTGATAGAAAGATTGAAAATTTGGTGCAACTCAAACAATTTCTAAAAAGAAAAATGGTAAGACTTTTATAAACTGTAAACCAACATTGATAACTTTGATTTTCTTAAAATCAAAGTAGGTTGAAACTAAAATTATCTTTTATCAAAAAACTTTGACATTCCAAGTTTTCTTTTCTTTGCAAAGTTCATATGAAAGAAATGTGCAGTTTTGCATGAAATTTCAGGCAAAAAGACATTCTGAAGATTTGTCAAGCTGCTCCTCTAAAATGCCCAGTGTTTTTCATCATTTTAATTGTTCCTTTCCCAAGAAAATCTAAACAAACTTTTCTGAAAAAAATTCACCATGACCTTGCCATCTGTTAGATAAGCTGTGGGACACAACATATTTCTTTTTTTTCTTCCTCAAGATATACTACATCTGACTATGGAGCTGGTGTAGTTCAGGCCACCAGGCATACAGCAACATGTCCTCACCAATCCCTATCATACTGTTTCAAAGAAGCTGCAGAAGTCAAATCTGCACTGTGAGAGAGATACTCATCCCACCTACACTAATGAAATGAAAGTCTGCAGAAAGTCATTTGCAAAAAGGCAAGCAGAGGTCTGGATGAGAGGCACGCTCTTGCTTTCATTCACACCCCCTCAGGCACACTCATACCAGCTCGCTCCTTTGCCTTGACCAAAGACAACATTCATTTACCTGTCTATAACAATGGAGATCCCACATACTCAAAAAATTACAAATGAAGGGCCATGGAAACCCAACGTACAATAATGTTCTTCTTTGAAGAAGATAGTGAAGCAGTATCCAAGTTTGGCTTGCCCCTTCCATTGTGCGGGTGAAACAAAACCACAGTTCACCTGTGAGCAACCACTGAAGCAAGTGTTGACAATGTTCTTGCCAGTTGTTTATGGGCCAGGGTGGTTAGTCACAGCAGTGAAAAAAAATCTTTGACTCAAGCAGGATTGCTGGAAACCATCCTTCTTGCAGTGTTTTACTTAGAAAGCAGGCAGCTTTTCCAGAGCTGTCAGGTAGGATGAGGTCAAAACCAGAATAGTATGAGAGAGATCTGAAATAACGATATTTGCTAAATATAAGCCAGAAATGATTAATGTTATAGGGTGCAGACCTTCCTTCACTGACGTTAGGGACAGAGAGGAGAGGATGAAAGCCAGAAAGCATCCCCTCCACAGACATACACTTGTAAAACCTCTACAAGGTAACAGCCAACATAGTCAAGTATTGACTGAGAAGTCTGACAGGTAAGTTTAGATGGCAATGATATCATTATGCTGCTTTTTCATAAAAAAAGACAAGCTGGTATCTTCTAATACACAAGAAAGGACCAGGCAGAAGATACTGATAAACGAAATGAAACTTTCACTACAGGGCATAGAATAAAAAACAATATCACTTAGAAGTGATGGTAGAAATAACAGTATTACTAAGAAATAAAAATAGTTGACAGTTTGGTAGTACTTCCCATTTTCATTGCACAACACAACCGTAAACGAACATAAAAGTTAGCCTTGGAAGTCCAAAACAACTACCACATAAAAGATACAAATAATCTCGCAAAATTAATGTGTAAACGCTGCACTATCTATCACTAAGTCCATAAACCAATTGTGAATTCTGTTTAATTGTTGACTTTGAAATGGAGTTTCAATGTAAATTAACCAATAAATCCTTTCAGAAATGCCGTGCTTCAAAAGACTCATCATGAGGAAGCCTGGGAAAACTGTACTTCAGCTGCAGTCTTTCAGATGCCAAGCAAATGCTGGAACCAAACCTTTATTTCTCAGGTCAGTTCTCCCATCCCTGGACTTCAAAGTAACTTCTCTAAGCCGCTGTTTCAATGAAAACCTGCACAGTCCAGTCACTGAGGAAGAGGAGAGTGAAAGCAACCCACCGACAGCTCCCTGCTGCCCAGTGCAATCCTGCAAGCTGGAACTTGGCTTTTTAAACTCCTCAGGCATTAAGGGGACCCCTAAACTCGCATTGACTGGACTATTTGATAAAATGGAAGTGCTAGCGGGATGATGAGTACAGTCTTTTGTTATTCTGGCTCTTCTACAAGCTCCTGTAATTGAACTGTTTAATTCAATAAAAAATGTATTACCCATATGTTCATCAGCATAGAAAAAAACTATTGCTACCACCACCACCACCATAACATACCAGATCAGCGCAACTGGATTTTCTTTCCTTTAGGAAGCCAAAGCAGGGTAAGTTATCCATCATCTTCCAAAACTGCCATGCATTTTCTGCTTTCTCTACAAGAAGTGTTACAGGGAAAGAGAGGGTATCCTGGGTCCAAGAAAAAGGACAGCGTGCCCTGCAGTGCAGCCTGCCAGCACCTGCCCAGCAAGCCAAGCTCAAAGACAGAATGATGGGCGACCAAGTGGGAAAGCAGCCACAAATATTTTGGTAAAACAAACAGTGCAGCACAGCCTGAGTGAGGCAAACAAACCAAACTGTGAAATGATTATAGGTTTATATACCAGCATAAGAGTTTACAAATCATTGGTACGATACACTACATTCTGATTTCAAGCCAGGGAGTAACAAAGGAAACTATTTTTAGCCCTAGAATATATAATTACTTACCTAAGATTACTGCTATGCTATTCACTGTGGTTTGGGGCTTTTTGTTCTTGTTTCTGCTTTTTAGTAAGAGCTTATGACATGTACAGGCCAGAGAACACCAGAGGCAATGTACACTTCCCAGCATTATTCAGGAAAAGTGTAGGCACAGTGCAAGACAATGGCTATGCAAACTTTCACATACATCCTTCCCAACGCACCTCTGCTCCCTGCTCCATTGGGGGGACCGAGATATTAGACATCCCACTGAGACCCATTGGAAGGGAAGGAGAAAGCAGCTACAGAAATGGTCACTAATTTCAATAAATGGGTATAACACAGATTTAAAAGCCTRAATTTTTTGAATAGCCTAATTCATTGCACATTGCTGTAAATAGAAAGTAAAATAGAATAGACAGTAGGAGCAGTTCTGTCACATATTTTCACCGCATTTCATTTCTCTTTGCTTATTTCATATTTCAGCAGTTTTGTTAATACTTCACATTTCAGTTTACCATGTTTTTTCCTTTCCTTAAACCTTCCTATTCACAAACACACAACCTCCATTTTTGCAGAGAAGTCTGTTTTCTTGCTGTCTTTAAAGGGCTCTAAGATGCATTTTCCGGGAAGTCAGATGGCACTCCATGGGCGTGGCTGTATGTGAGGTCAGAACCGGCAAGCCTTGACGATTGAAGAATTTCGCATCTCATCTGTTTGCACAGACAAGAAAATTGCTTACCTTATTTTTTCGTTTTCCTCTGCATTGCTATTGCATACACATTAGCCTAAACAGCAGAGAACTCCATGCAGTGAATTATAAAACTGTTTTCTAACATAAAGAAACCAAGCCTTTAGAATGCTTACCTAAACTAGCACGTAAGCTTTGTTCCAAAACTAATATTTGGTAAAATAAAAATAGATATGAATTTTAAAGTTTTCCTGAAATGATTCCCAAGATTACATATACCTATCTTTCAAATCACACATAGTGGGTTTTTTTTYAAAACACAATAAAGAATTCTAAAAACTTGAAAAGAAAAAAATGAAGACGCAAGTATTCACACTAGCATTCACGATTTTACATTTATTATATAGCAGCTCACATCACTTGCAGCAAGTGTAGCACAAGATACAGGATTCCTTACGAATGTGTATGTGGTAACAGGAAGCACAGTGTAATTATCAGTGAACAGGACCTCAGATTTACTATGACTTACTTATACTGATGATTAAATATATTACACTCAATATAGTTTTGCATCTTTGCAGAATGAGAATGCAGAGCCATAGAAATCAATCCCATTATGAAATATCCTGGCCACTGTCTTACACGTTCACAGAAGATACAGACAGATAACTGATATACTTTTATATTTTTCTATATATGTACACATAAGAATATATACATACAAATGTCACATATAAAATGTGACAAAAGTATGTGTATATATATCTGCAGATGAAAGTATRTGTATATATTTGCAGATATATATACACACGTGTGTGTATATATACGCATATGTGTGTATATATATACACACACACATATATCTGCAGATATATATACATATACTTTTGTCATGTTATTCCAAATATTGTTATAAGGAAAGACTGTATCTTTCACTAATTAGCTATCAACTTGATATAGATAAAGCTTGGTCAAACACATCCCCTAACACTTCAACCCAAGCTCTTCCATTTTCCATCCATAAAGATGTTTTGCTTACGCTTACTAAAATTACCTAGATTTAATGTCAGTGCTTTAAAATCGCTTTTGTGATTAATGAATTACATTCGCTTATTATTTGCTTACTGTGTTGCTGCTGTTAGTGTGTGAGGTCTAGCATGAGCAAACTGGAACTCATTTCTTTAATCATATGTGTTGTTTCCATTACTTTGGAGAGAGTTGAGAGAACCTAATGCACAGCACCAAACTACCTGATCTGTCTCCCTTGCTGCCCTGCAGTCAGCAGGAGTGAGCGTCCCTCCCAGGGAGGAGAGGCAGGGGCATGCTACCTCAAGTGTTCCTGCTGGGATGCGTAAGGATGCCACACCGGGAGCACCTGAGACTGCCCACCTAACACAGCCAGGAAATTCGGTATCTAAAGCTGGGCCATGGGAAGAGCCTCTTTTATGCCTTAATTTGCCAATTAGCTTTTGCCAAACATCTGCCATCTCCTTCACTTKGACTGAGATGCTGACCTTCATACCGCCCAGCTGTACCTGCAGCATCCACTGTGGACCTTGCTTGCTTATACCGTGTTTGCTTTTACAGTATTTGCTCTTCCAAACACCTTACTTCATGTAGTATGAACCTTTCACTGAGGGTTTTTATATTATGATAGAAATGTAACTTTCAATACTAGTATGTTTTAATGGCCAGTGACTTCAGTGGAAACATCTACTTATTTACACAGCTACAAAAGTAAGAATAAATACTGTGTAACCAGTAGTACCAGAAAAGAAAAAAACCTCAGACATGTTGCATCTGTTGCCATTTCAAAAATCCAGATGTGTATTTCTGATCCCTTGCACTTAAGACTTCCATTTAAGATTGAATTTGTTACATGAACTGTATAATTCTCTTGCATAATTTTTCCAAATATGCCATGTATCACAAACATACATCCTAGTCTGCATAGTTAAAAGGACAGTGATTTTAACAGATATCCACATTTACTGAATAAATGTTTCTGTGCTATTTATTATTTATTTATTCTTTAGCCTCAGTGACCCAATACTCATTCACTCCATGACTTTTAGTTTCAAAATAATCCTATCTTGAAATCCTCTAAAATGATTCCAGGGAGAAGCTTCAGAAATGAGCTACTAATCTCAGTTGTGATATGGCCTAAGGGCAGTGAAGGTTTATCAGGGGTAGCAGCAGCAGACTTGCTGAAGGAACGGCACTTTTCTTTCTCGGGCACACGCACTTAGTGGTTGTTGTCTGAACAACTCATACAGAACAAAGTGAAACCTTCGAAAGCCTGAGCTTGGATGTGTCTACAATTTTCGAATGCTTGAAAACCAGAGCAAATCAGGTCTTGCTTAATTAAGAATACAGTAAATATTGACTATCAGCTCAAACGGTTAAATCTATGAGGTGTGTTCTTATGAAGAGAGGAAATTATTTAAATTCCAGGCAGTTCCTCTTTCAGAGAGCTTTATTAAAATCACATCCCATCTGTCTAATTGATATTGGAGGAAATGGGCATGCGGTCCGAAAGGCAGTCAGAATTACAAACAAATACTGAGAGTTTTACTCACTTGAGCAACCCACTGACTTTAATGCTGTGCATTGCAGGTATCTGGGGACAGGAAGGTTTGGCTGAAGGGTTGGTTACTACGTTGAATTTAAACATGAAATTAGTTGAGATGAAAGAATTTAATTATCTTGTTTATGTGTGAGGGGTGTATAGTTTTGCCTTTGAGTAAAAAACTATCCACCTTAGAGACTTCATTTCAATATTTTATTATATATACACTTCTTTACATAGCATTGCTTAGTATTTTGTTATTTATTATGATGTTGAAGTGAAGTCATGATCTAAAATTTCACTGTGCACTCAGCTATCTCTTTATGAAGTACTGTCCATTGACTCCACAGATAATCCTCCCAATGAGGTATTTAAAGATCACATTAAAATGTTGATCATGTGAAATAAAGTAATGGGAGTTCTTACACTGAACTATATTGTCCTCCTAGATGTTGTTAAATGCTAGAATACCTTGAATAAGCAGGGAAAAATCTGTGCCTAGATCGAGAGAAAAAAAATTTCAAGCCTTCTAAGCGAATTTCTCCTCTTTTACTAAAATGGCATCCTTCTCTAATAAATAATCATGTTTGAGCAAATTAATATCAAGAAGGGCTTGTTACCAATGCTAGATAAAACAAGTAAATTTTACTGTATTTGTAATCCAGTCCTACTTTTAGTAATCCTTACATGCATTTAAAATCCATATTTAATGTGAATATTAGCCTTTAAGAACCTTTACAGGGAACAACAGACTTCATTAGCAGACCTCTTTACTATCTTTAACAAAACTGCTTTAGAACACAGTAATCAATTGATTATGCTATAAAAATAAATACATTTTTGCTTTTAACATTTGCTCACAGACACAATATACCACCAGGGAAAACTGAAAAACAATACAAACATTTTTCAAGCATCAAAGAAGACAGAGAGCCTGGACACTGAGCTTTAAAGAAGCTCACCTGACACTCTTCTAAATTTCATTTGTCTGCAAGAAGACAATGAAATGACAAAATGCTGTCAAGCCTTGAAACCAGAAAATTGAAAATATTTTTTTCTGGAAATCCTTTCCATAGAGGGAAAATAAATAGCCCAAACTAAAGCATAAATAAAAACTCAAACCACAGTTTTAGTTTTCTGCCTTTTCAAAAACTATGGTTTTTTCTTYGGAAAGTAATTTTATTTTCTGTCAACTTCAAGCTGAATCTCAGATATTTTTTGACAAACGCTGCTGAAAGCAGATGACTTCCACTTTGTTATTTATTTAGGGAAAATAATAAAAAATGTTTGTGTTTACACGAAGGTCTGGCAAAGAGTTATCAAAGCCTCCAGTCCAGATGTCATGTTTACCTGGCGTCAGGTCCTATTATATGAAAGATCTCTAACATACATCATTTAAATGTGTTAAATAACATGAGTTTAAAGTTCTCGTGAGTCTGAGAGAATCCTAAAAGGTTCTAAATTGTACTTTTGCTGACCACAACATTTTATACTGTGACTATGGCATTGCATGCAAGTGCTAAAAATGCAGACCACCTACTATAGCTTTTGTTGATGATGGATAGTTTGGCAATTTTACATAAGATGCAATAAAGTGACTTGAACAATGTTAGGAAACACTCTATTAAGGGAAATTTATTGTTATTGGCTTTGGTGATTGAAATATTATTGCTACCTACTGCAGCAAAACCAACACTCCCACACTGGACAGATGGTTTACTTAAAAAGCTGAAAGGGAAAAAAAAACTGTTGAGAGATTTCAGCTAGAGGAAAAAAATTGCTAAGAAATAGCTATTAACTAATGAAATCTATATAGATATTTGGACACTGGAACTATTTATAATGAAAAGGAAATTTCATGAGAGAAACTTTGTGTCAGAATGATATGTTTTTAATCACGTTGCTTGTTTGTTCTAAATAATGTTCTAAAACATGCAATCATAGTAATGTTTTAAAGCATTTTAGTTTGGTTTCAAGTGAAAATTGGCATAGTTGGTCAGAAAATAACATTTTCAGTGTGTTTATTTATTTAATTGTATTACAGAATGGAAATTCCTAACAGTTGAGATTTGGGGATATCGTTTCATATTGATAATTTGATCAAAGCATAAAAGCATATGAAATTTGCCAGTAATTTATTAAGGAATGGATCTATTGCCAGGGAGGTGAAGAGGTCTGTGTGTGCCCTTTTTATAAATTATATTACTTTAATACAATTGTAACCAAAATGCTATGAAATAGTTGAAACACAATATATTTTACCTTAATGGAACACCTTGGTAAGAAATCAGACAAAAAAGGAAAAGGCTTTGTTTCAACAAGTCACCGGAAATATTTGTATAAATACTATGTTTCATTATTCACCTGTATATTTTAAGTCAATCTTTCCATCTGTTTAGCAGTGTAGTTTAATACCCACTAGGTGGCACAATAGTTATTCAGAAGCAAAAGTCTGGACTTTGCAACAAAATCTTAACTAGTCTTTCATAAAGCCTATGTCTTAAATGTGGAAATTATAACCAAATTATATCTATTCCTTGATAGGGACAGCAGCTAAAAGAAATGAATGTCATCCAAATATTAATCTGAATCAAACTAGCAACCGAATTACCGACAACTGTGTTTTGTGCTGTAGCCTAACAACTTCTTTTTTTCCTGGAATAGACATATCTGAAAGTCCTGGTGGAATTCTGTAACTTAATCAAAATGGCCCATTGCAAACTCCGACCCCCTGTACGCACGCTGCCAGTCTCTGGGAAATCAATGGTAGCAGGCACTGCGGATTTTAACGCATGCAAGCCATTGTTCTTTATTTAGATACAGACAAGTAATTAAAAAATGCTCCAATGCTATAATCTTTTTTAGGGTTTGTTTGCAGGGTTGGTTTTTTTTGTTGTTGTTGTTTGCTTTTTTGAGTTATACAGCAAGATAAATGGAGACAYGCCCAATGAAAATAGTCCTGACAGAGGGAGGAGATGCTAATGAAAAAATTATTTTGAGTTATTCTACATAAATGCCTGTTGGTAACCCTTGTGGCAGGGTCCTCTTCCCACTAGCATTTCATTACGTTGCTATATATTCGTTTGCCTGAGTACCTGCCTTTTCTGCCTACTTGAAATATATCCCAAGAGTTTGAAGTTTTTGAACTACAGTTTTAAAAAATCAGCTCTAGTATAAAGAATACACATTCACAAAGCTGTGATTTTATTTGGTGTGCAGAATGGACCTGCCCCAGCAATTAATCGCAGTTGCACAGCAGAGCATGGGTTCCTTTAAGACCCTCTTGCCTTATGGTTGTAGGTGGTATGTAGTAAAGGAGGCACAAGGCTGAGGAGGAACAAGGAAGGACTTGCAGTTAAGTAAGTTAAATGTGGAACTCAAGTGTATTCCTAATTCTGTCACAGGGTTTCCACACACTACAGGAGGAATGACTTATGCAGATCTTTAAAATAATATCACCTCACCTTGAAAGGATACTTCAAAGCTGAATTTAGTAACACACAGGCATTCCTCAACTTTTGTATATGCAGTTTTGCAAAATGAATGATCTTGAACTATATCTTCGCAGGTTTTCATTTGCATGCTTCTAAAATGTTAAAATCATTCCATCAACAAAAAAGACCATTTTTAAATTCAGAAACTATATATTCATCTACTACAAGTTTTCTACTATCTAGCTAACACACTCATGCTACTCTGCACTCCCTCCTTGTTGCTGTTTCTGAGGATTCATGCATTCTGACATGGCAAATAGAAATAAATATGGACATATAATTACATTAGCTGTAAAGGTTGCTATCTAAGTAACAGGATTTTGCTTCTAAAATAAGAAGGTAAAGTGGACTCATGATTGTTTGCATTTGCTGTATCAAGCCTATAAAACCTGCATTTTGCTAACCCATTACGGTCTAGGATAATCAACAAAAGACTTAAAATCAGGAGTCCTAGCTAAATTAGAAGGAAAATATTTCTCCCAGCTTTTATAGGGTTGCTCAAATGCCAAGTAGAGTATGTTACTTCCAGAAAGGAAGTGGAAAGCTAGAAGAAAGAGAATCTGCACCTAGAAAAAATATCTCCTGCCCTGAAAGGTCAGAGGAATTTTAATGCTTAAACTAAGAATAGAGATGCACGCTGCATGTGGTTTCACCAAGTCCCATTGCCCAAAAAAAGAAGTATTAATGCTTCATTAAGTATTAAGTATTTCCTTCCATTCATCTGCCTTTATCTTCCAGCTGCCCCACTTTCATGCTTTGGTTTGCCAGTGAGCTGTACTTCCAGGTTGCTGTGGGTCTATCTGACCAATTATTTTTTAGGATCAGAAAAGAATTCCCTATTTGGTTGCCATTCAGGAGGGTATTTTGTTTGTTGTTTTTTCAACATTTCTTGGCAGTCCTATAGTGATACATGTGGGTAAAAGCTCCTAGGACTGAGAAGTCTTAATTAGGTAAGTATCTGCAGCAATCCATGGACAGACTCCAGATGAGGTAGATGGATTTTGGATTTCTGCTGGTGGACATCAAAGCAAAGGACAAATGGAAACAGAGCAAAGGACAAATGGAAACCTCAGTTGCTGCTCTTGGTACCCTACCCTCCCATTTCTCGCAGGTTGAAAGATTTACTGTAGAAGGGCCAGTGTAGGCTCTGCCTCTTGTTTGCCTGCATGACCTGAGCAACAGCTCCCAGAGGYGTTTTAAATTCAGTATTCCCAGTTTGCAGGACTTGTGAGCTCCCTGCGTTCAGAGAGAAGCTTGTACTGTAGTGTCACTGTGTCCTCCTAAAAAACCTGCCCTGTGGCCCAGGGAATGTCCTTTGGAGAGGAAGAGGTGCAGCTAGGGTTTGCACCCAGGGCTGGGGTAGTAGGGGAAAAGTGAATGATCAGCATAAACTGCATGTGCTTGTGAATGCTTGTGTGTCAAAAGCTCCTGGAGCCCTGCATGAAATTTCAGTGTACAAACAACAACAGTCTGGACAAAGATAAAAGGAACACGGATTATAAAATACAGTGGAAGGAATGGCAGAAGGTGAAACAACTGAATACGTAGAGCATGGTAAAAAGATTATTAAGATGCAATCTGATAACTCCTTATGAGAACCTGAAGTCAGCATGGAAAGCAGGGAGGGCATGCAGGCAGTCATCCCTTTGGGGATAAGGATTCTTGTATCTCAAAGTACAACAAAATCACTTGAAATAAAAAGACATTTCCATTAGTTGGAGCAGCAATTCTCTGACATCAGTCCTCCGTCTTCCTACGGTAGCTCTCATGGCTTACTCTGTAAGAAAGTGAGGCTATTACAACCACAGCTAGAGTTAGGAGAGGAGTCCAGGTACAATGGAGTGAAGGTGCCAAGAACAGCTGGGGCTTGTAACCCCCTTCTAGAGAAATAAGCATGTTCAGTGATGAATTATTCAAAATTAAGCAAGAAAAATAATTGCTTGAGAGCTGCTGGAAAAAATGCCTTTATCCTAAAGAACCTAAATTTTTGTTTGTCACAGCAGAAATACAAATTCAAAGTGTAGGAAGGGAAGGACAAGGGTTCTGTTAATAATATCAGATATTTACAGAGCAAGACGAGAGCACAGAGTTGTTTTGGCATATATTATAAACAAATCAATGTCTTATTTCTCATATGCGTGACAGCAAAAGTGCCAGCGATGACCTTAGTGAAGAGAAGGAAGAAGCCACACTGCCTCCCAGACTTTCAGGAAACCCACACCTTCTGTTAAATAAATAAATAAATGAACAAATCCCTCACCCAGTTACTTCAGTTTTACACCATTTCAGCTGAGACAGAGATCTGATCGCAGACGCTTGGTACAGTAGCACGAAGAACAGAGCTAAAAAGAGAATCAGGTTTCCAAAGAGACCAGGCGTTACGGAGGAGCCAGTGACTGTGCAGCGAGCTGTGGCCAGGTGATGGCAGATAAACATGTGAGCCTCCGAGTCAAGTCCTTTTTCCTGCCACTCTGGCTGCTGCGGAGCAAGTGTCTGAGCAAATCCACCATGCTTGCTCCTGAAACAGTCATTGCACGGGACCTCTTCAATTCAGTATTGTTTTATGAGAGAAAGGGGGCGGGGAAAACTCAATCTCAATAAAGCAAGTAGACATTAAAAATGACAGACAGAAGAAGAACGGCACAGATAAGCAGCGGCCCATCTGATACACTGATCCCCCGGTGATACCAGCAGGCAGCTAACAGACCCGGTCTCGTGCTGGCAGCGCTGGGAGCCCCAACGGCTCCTTGCTACTCGGGAGGCAGCAGTCGCGGAAAGGGAGCGAGTGGATGGTATCTTAATAAACCCATGGGCACAAGGAAAATGCACTGCCTGGTTTTATCTGTATGCACATGAAATACAGGGGAAGAAGGCATGTGGAGGGAAACTGGAACTGGCTCCTCAAGCAGCTCTGTGCTGAAATATGATAAGAGACTTGAGTTCACATCCTGACTGGCTTTTTTATCTTTTCTCTTTAAGTGACATTCATATTTTAGTGATAACTAATAATTTTCATGGGTCAGTCCAGAAGTGATGTGCAAGGCTTATAAACATGTTATTACGAAAGTGAACATGTGAATATTGTGTTAACATTTGAAAAAACTTGGTCGTCAGAAGGTCAAACACTGTTGCATTTTATGATTATTGCCAGCAATAGCCAGGCAAGACTGAACAGTGCAGGAATGTGCCTGAGCTGCTATATTTATGCACAGCGTTTCTAGCAAAGTGGGATTTTTTGTAGCTACAAGGATCCTGCATCCTGAGTTCTTCTGTGCACTTCAATGTATTGTTCTCAGACGTACAAGCAAACAAACAAAATACAACCACTGTTCCCTGCTTTGCGTCCCTTGGTAGTGCAGCAGAGCTCAAAGTTGCTTATACACAAAAACTTCTATGTCGTAAATCCCTCATGACTCTACAGACGATGAGAAATATCACATCAGTGGTCAGCTAAAACAACACGTATCCCTAGTCTCCGAAGAAGGAAGCAGTTTTTAGCATTTTAGGTTTTGGTCCAAGAGAGCTCTTGATATTTCTTTCTAAAAATGTTAAAGAGACTGCCAAAATAAAAAACAGTGTAAACTGGTGTCCACCCTGTCTCTGCCCTAAAGTCTTATCTTCTCTTCTATATTGGTTATATTGCCAGTTTAACTCTGGTCAAATTGTTTCAATAGTATGAGCTTTCAAAGAAGACATATTAGGACAAGTTCACTCATATCAGGAGCAGGTATTGTTTTCCCTTGTAGCACAAGAAGAC
Organism: Phoebastria nigripes; assembly: GCA_035582835.1. Classification (NCBI taxonomy): domain Eukaryota; kingdom Metazoa; phylum Chordata; class Aves; order Procellariiformes; family Diomedeidae; genus Phoebastria; species Phoebastria nigripes. The sequence goes on along the minus strand of JAYKAV010000877.1, from coordinate 686,294 downwards.
TAATTTGAATTTGTAACAGTAAATTGAACTACAGCTGTGAATAGGAATGCAGGACCCATGTCACTGTAATATAGTCCAACCAGAGGGGCCAAACAATGACATGGTGGAGCGGTGGTGTAACAGCTGGAAGCAATGTTTAAGGGGTTTTTGAAGATCGGTATCCCTGTCCTGCTTTTAGATGAATCCATAATCACTGGCTGCTGGCTTCTTTCAGAGACCAAATACCACCAGATGGACCTCTGCTGCTTAGGATTGCACAGCCAAGATAATGTTTCAGGGAGACATAAACCTGGAATTTTTTATCAAATCAACGTTAGCAATTCTGAGCTGAGAGATAAGAAACAACACTGCTCTGGTCCCTGAATACGATTGTTTTAAAACAATAATGTACATGGCTTAGCATCATTAAAACATGCATTATTTATTCATTTATTTATGTCTTAAAGGTGCATTTGGTCTACATTAGCTCAGAACCAGCTATCATGTGTATGGGTACCTCCAGTAGTGACAAACTCCATCATATCAGGTTTGAAACACTATCGGGGGGAAAAACTAAGGTGCATCAGCCCAGGTATAATGGCATCTGAGGGTGTGTTTATTATTTACTTTGTGTCTACACCACTGAATATGAAGGATTTAGTTGAATTGCTCTATCATCAATACAGCACACAGCAGGATTTTCTAGATTTTTTGCTGTATTGTGAATTTATCATCAAAATGGTGCTGGATTTCCCTGCCATTCTCAATACTGTGTGCCAAAAATACATTTTCTAACTAAATGCTTAATGAAAATTAAAGCATTGGGGTACCTATCCATCACTGAAAAGTACCTATTGACTCTGAATAAGCATTTAGCATCCACTGTCTCTAGCATTTTCAAAAATCCTACCCTTAATCAGCACACGTGGCCCAATTTCAGAGATTCACATTATCTGTATTTCTACTGAAGTTAGTGATAAATTATGAATTCATACAGGAATTCCAAGATCCTGAAGGAAGTAATACTAACTTAATTATTGACACTTAATAATATTAATTGTTGCCAGAGAACTGGTAAGACTTTCAAAAGGCAAAATGTATCCACGAGGGACAGTTCTGAATCACAGTCACTCTGCTATGTATTAATATTTACCTTAGCTTTTGAAATGCAGAATAGTGCTTAAATCTCACTGTAGCCTGTTTTGATCCGAGCTTGCTTTTCCAAATGTCTCTGTTTCCCCATCAATCCCTCTCGCTAATCTTTATTGCTGTTTCACAATGTTTCCAGCTGAAAATGTATCCATACAGTCARTATCCTCCAAGCTCCAGTTTATTAGTGAATACAAATAAGCTGCAACTCTTTAGGATTCATGTAAACCTATAAATATTCCCATGCTGGCTGTGCTTTCAACTGCGAGAGAAACGTTCCACGTCTGCAGCTGCAGCATATTAAAAAAAATGAGGGTTTTGATGGCACTTGCACATTTCTGCCCTTTCATCTGTCCTTTATCACTCATTTACTCACAGGAGGAAGTGACTTTTGCTGCCAAGGTAGAGGAAAATTGTGTCAGACAAGGGCAAAAAAAAAAGATTCATTAGTGTACCAGAGGAAACAATTTCTGAGACGCAAAGTGTCAGCAGAAATAACAGTTTCTACTGTTTCACTCCCATGACCTTATTCAAAAAGGCTAATAAACCTCATAGCTTTTTGGTATTAGAAATAATCTTCAAATTATAGGACCTAGATGAATCAACGTTTCACTAGAGCCTCTCTACTCATCAATACTTGTTTTTCCTTTCATAAAAAAGAGGAAAAGCGTTTCTGAGAAGTAGAAATAAAAATGTGTGTTCTACTTGTAAAAATGTGAGAGTTGGGAAATAATAAATGCTGACGTAATTGGAAATATTGTCCTTAATTCCAGTGCTGCAAGATTTCACACTGAGTTTATTTCAACACACTTTGCTTGTAATTTTAACTTCTTTTTTTCCATATGAGTAATTTAGCACATTTGCAAAGCTTCTCACCCCTCTTATTTTGTAATTTAAAAAAAAAAAAAAAAAAAAAAAAGATTAAAACAAGCCTTAATATTACTTAGACTGCAAAATTTGGCCATTGGAGGAAGACAAACTGGAGACATGAATACACATGCAGGTTTGCTGGCATGGGCAAAGAGAAGGTCAGCTGGAATCGGGGGGCACACCTAACCCCTAGTGCAAGAAGGAGGAAAGAGGGATACTGGTATCAGAGGAGGAAAATGGAAGACATTTAAAGCTCCAGCCATAATATAGTCTCTAGTACAGGAGAGTTTCAGGGAATAATGGGGATGTCGCTTACAGGGAGCTCACGGTCAGAGATTCAGGGATTTTGTGCTTTATACAGTGCACAAAATCTCTAGAGCTAATAACACGTTTGTGAGCCCTCGTTACCCCAAGGAGATGAAAGGCTAGGATTTTACTCTCTGCGTGTGCCAAAAAAACCCGAGGTATGAGAAGCCAGTGCGGCAGGGTCTCTGGTGTGCGATCTGAACTCCAAGTTCCCAAGTGCTAACTTCACTGTGCTTTCAGTTCGCTGCAATTTATCCAGGTGCACTGCTGGGTCAGGATGCTGTGCAGTAAATATCACAAAGTAACTTCCCAGTAACAGCCCTCACAATACGGCAGGTCAGAGTTCACTTGAGACTATCAGTGATATTTGCTAGGTTTTTTCATTTATTCACTGAAACTTCTGGGCAGAAATCAAGCCAACCAGAAAAACAGGAGATCAAACCTGGAAGTCATGAATCTGAGTGACCAAATCTCAGCTGACTGCACTCCTTACAGTGCCTTGCTCTAGTCAGAGGCAGAGAGCACCAGCTGTAATCTAAAGACATAGGTGGAGAGAAAATCAGTACTGCTAGCAAAACGTACAGGGATAACTGATGTGCACGCACACAGGGCAGGATTCTGGGATGCCTCATCTTAGCAGTACTTGGAGAACGGATCCATGTGGCTTTCCCTTTACTACCCTTTCCCTTTACTATATATAATTCATTTTCCTGGCTCTACCAAGTACTTGATCACCTCCCAGTCTGATTCATATCAGTATTACAATCTTCACTCATAACTGTGTTTCTAAAAAACCTACATCAATATTAAATAGGAATGTCTTATTGCAAACCTAGGGAATCTACAAAAATAATTTCTCCATTAGAAGGTTTCGTCAAGGCAGATTTTTCCATTAAGTAATTTTCACTGTAATGTCCACTTGACTTTAATTGATAGAAATGAAATGCAAGCAAATTCAGATCACTTAATTGTCTAGTAGGTGCATATCAGAAGTGGATGGCAACCAGGTTCTTCTTTCTTTAGGAATTAGGAAGTTACATTTTTTCTTCTAACATGTAAAGACATTTCCAAATAACTCAACCAACCATTTCAGTTCCCTTGAACTTGTAAAAAACAGTTCATAAGTGAACACTTTCCAATAAAAAGACCCATTCAAACATTTTCCCCTGTATATACTTAAGCACAGAGTCCCTTGTGTGTGCATGTACACACACAGATGCAATGCTGCATGGTTAGAGAAGTCAATAGGCTACACTGGGCTCTGTTCCTAATGGGAGTCACTGGTGTGTCATTCTGCAAGTCACTTTAATCCCTCATTTTTATAAATGGGTATTTACCTAATTGTGATGTCCAAGTCCCAACTGAATTATTCCATAAGACATATTAATGCCTTCAGAAGAAAACTCCTTAAAGCTAATAGGAAATAGCTAATAAGCTATTTAATTTGACCTTTTCCTTAAAGCCAGGTAAATATCAAACCTTCGTTTGCACGTCTAGATGAAATTTGATTTGAGAAATCCAAGTGGAATAGCGATACTTTCACAGCTCTCAAGCGATGATATCGCACCTGGTTAGAACAGCCACTCAGCAGGACCCTGATTCTGCTCCCTTTGCTCATGTTCAGTAGCATGGACATGGATAGTGCAAGCAAACTTAGTGGGGAAATTCAGATCATTCAGTGTTGTGAAATGTTGCTGTCAACTGGATTAATAAATTGGTACATATCGGCTCAATTTTATGGGACTTTGCAAAATCTCTCTATATGTGCCTGCTGTTAACCAATAAAGCCTGAAATCTGATCTGCAAAGGGTTTTGCATGGGACACTCCCACTGGCTCTGCGTGCAGACAGTCCCGTGTTTCAGAAGCTTCCTGGATTGACTCTTCTGTCCTCATTAGGCTTCTATTAGACAACTCGARTTCTTCACTTCCAGGCTGCTATGCACCATCATGCTCTTAGTAGATTTGGACTTAGCTTTTTAAATAACAAACAATCCCGATTTCTTTTTAATAATTTTCTTCTTCTGTTTGCCATAAGATCTTCACCCTAATCTCTTCTAAATATACGCAAACTTGGGAGGTTCCTTATATCTGTGTTAATATGACTTTTCTGCAAATTTGTATTGACCTCTCATTTTCCTTTCAGCTCATTTCCATTCATGCAAAACAGGAATAAAAACCTACTGTTGTTATTCATGATTTATTCTAATAACTCACAGATGCAAATAAGTTCATAAAATGTAAAGTAGCAAAGAAGGATTATTTTTCAATTTTTTTTTTTTTCTGCAAAAATTATATTAAGTCTGGCTCATAGTAAATGAAGGATAGCATTTATGTCTTCATTCAAAATGCACTCAACAGAAACAATCATTTCCAAATACGCTTGCCTATATAGAAGTGTTTGTTTCCCTGCAAGTTAAGAATTGTAGCTTACAGAATGGATTCTGAAAAATTCATTAATAAACTGCAGCAAAAATGCATAAAAGATAAAATGCACCAAAATTGTTTGCTATATTTTCCACGTTTTAACTACCCAGCAGGAAAATAATGATCTGCAAGCTTGTTATTTTCTATATGCTTGGGTGATATTTGACCTTCTGTGCAAGCCAAGATCTGAGTGAATGTGGGATATAGATAACAAACTTAACTTTTTTTCTTTTTCCTTAAAAGAACTGGTAGCATATATCCACTAGCTTTTTTGCAATCAGAGAATGATGCGGACAACCAGTCACGTTGCAATTCACCATTGGACAAATAGAGATGGTTTAATCCTGAACTATGTGTAGCAGTCAGGGATGGATGACAGTCTGAGTGCAGGAAATCAGCTGGACCATTGGGAAACATTCATCTCCTGGGTGCTCTGCAGCTCAACCCTACAAATACCCTCTGCGCTGGCCTGTGGGCTGAGGTATTTGCATCCTCACTGCCATTCATACATCCTCTGTTGATCAGCAGGATCTTGCTCGGTCTGTCAAACTTATAATTTCATTATTATTTTTTACAGAATGTATAAATCGTTTTCAAGCAGAAGTTTGCATGCACATCTGTTACACAGCTGTACCATATATAAATATATATATATGTAAAACCCCCCAAAACCAGAGGTTGACTTCGGTTTCTTGCCCAGACCAGCCACTCTAAAGATATTTCAAATATTGTTAAAAAATAAATTCCGGTGTATTGCTCAACAGTTGTTTCCCACACGTTTTTGACTACATGCAGGATTCCCACATATTTTTATATCCGTAGTCATGTTTGGTAGTCCTGTTCCAAGATTTTGATATGTCTTCCTTCAGCAACAGTTTTAGAAAATTATTATTGCCACCTGATCTGCTGAATTGTTATTCAAATTATCACACAATGTTATATATTGCTGTAGGCTGGCCAAGAATAAGGTTTCACTGGAGAACAAACCAAAGCGCAACAAAGCAAAACAAACCAAATCACTGTCCAAACCAGAGCTGCGGTGACAAAACCATAAAACCTTTAGTTTTAAGGGGGAGCACGATACATTTCTGAAGAGAATTGTCTGATGGAAACAGGAGTGTGGATTAGATAATCTGTGATGCGACCCCCAGACTTGTGATGCTAATTAAAATATGGTCTTCATTCAGAAAAGCATTTAATAAGTTCTTCATGAACACATGTTCTTAAATCCAGCTAAATCTGCTATAGATTTARGATGTGCCTAAATCTACTATGTTTGTAGAAAGTATGTTTCCTGTAGAGACCACACACAGAGTCATAACTGATAAACCTAAAAAATAAAGCAACCTGAATGTAATGTTACGCAATTTTAAAACTAAACAAAAGTTAATTTGATTGACATGTTGCTTTTACACAGGTGCTTTTAAGATTCCAAGGAAATAAATCCTGCCGATACTGTGTTTTACTGTTGACGTCCATCAGAGTGTATTTAAAACATCGTGCTTTATAAAATATTGGAAATTTATTACATAAAGCTCCCAACAGCAGGGTGTAACACATTCATTGTTTCACTGTCTACTAATATTTGGACTTTTTCTCTAACTACAGACACACTCTATCCTACACACCAAAATGGTAAAAAACCCCAGTGAAATAATAACGCTTATTGTTCATAACCTAACATATTTCAATCAGCCTATGGCACAATTGATCCTAATCTCATTCAATAGATTTTATGGTTTTTTTCTTAACCTCTCCTGTAGTTCATTAAGGACTGGAAAAGAATACTAGAAGAAAAGGTAACTGTTGAAAAAAAGAATTGAAAAAGTTACTTCTTTTTGCTGAGGACCAACTGTGACCATTTAGTAGCCCTGACAACAAATGTGGCCTGTGGAACACTTCACCCTTTCAACACTGGCCTCTGTGAGCGGCCAGCCAACATGTACATGCTAAGCAGCCGTTCCTCTGCGCCACATCCTCTCCTGAGTATTTGATGGCAGTTTGCTCAAAATGGCAAATGGAAGGAGATCTCCTGAACCAAATACAGCTGCTTCTTACACAACCACTGCACAAATCCTGGTGGAGGTCCTTAGCCATTGCATGGTTGCAGGATGACAAGATATACTGAACAGAGAATTCAACAAATCATATCAAGTCAACAATTGCTCTCTCAAATACCACGAAGAACCTCTCCCTCCTAATTTCAGTAGCTTATCTGAAAGATATTGGTCCCATATGCYCAACGTAATTGATGTGTCCAATGAAATAAATCCCTTGAATTTACAGGAAGTCTGGCTGCTTCCAGACCTCAGCGTGGAAAATATTTTCTCTCTGACTTTCAGTACTACCTATTTCTACCGAAGCTTTTTAGAATCTACATCTAATTTACATATAATTTTGTGACATGATATACAGGAGTAAACTATTAGAGACAATATTGGGATGCTGTCCAGTGCCAGAATCAGATATCAGGTTATGCTAATTATAGATGTATGTTTTTAGAAACCATTAACATGTGGTACATGGCATTCAAGTATTGTCCTACAACTATAACTCATACTCACTCACATCATTCTCATTTGGATTATAATCAAAACCAAAGCTTTCAAACATCAGATAACTAGTTGGAGTTGAAGTTCTCCCGAAGTCCCAGGTTTCTGGGGGATGAATTCATCAACTTTTAAGAAGAAATAAGTTAGTGATAATTTTAGGGCTAAACTTCCAATACTTCCAGAGAAGTGATCCTGCCACAGGGCCTTTTGAGAAGGGAGGGAGTGGTCCCGTCTGACATCCCTAGCACTGCTGAGGGTCAGGTGAATCTTTTACTCTAGCAGTCAACCTATTTTTTTTTTTTTTCCCTAGTTCTGACAGTGATTATATGACTTTGAAGCTAAGTTCCTCATGACATCATTTTCAAAGGTGCTAAGGCTGGTTTTGACAGTGATTATATGACTTTGAAACTAAGTTCCTCATGATATCATTTTCAAAGATACTAAGGCTGGTTTTCACCCGGAGCTATTGACTATTGTATATGAAAGTCCTTAGAAGTCCAGAACATCAAGACCAAAGATGGCTCAAGGTGAACATCAAACTACAGAGTCACAAAAATTTTAAGATCTTGGCTTTTAACCGTTTTGTGCCTCAGTTGATGTATCCGAATAGAAAAAAAAAAAACCACATTTATTTAATTGGCAAGGCTATTCTGAACTGTAGCTAATTATTTACAAGTGCACTGAGTCTATGTAATTGATTTTTCATTTCCTAAACTCTCAAAGATTTGCTAATTTACCTTTCATTTTTTAGTATCTCTAAACACTGCAAACTACTCTTTCCAAGCAAACATAAAAAACAGTTTCATATGGATTGAAAACCTTATTATAAAATCCAGCAGAGTTACAACAAGCACCATCCTAGAAGTCATGGATCACATTTTGCAATGAAGCAAGGCGTCATTGCAATGACGCCATGCAACGAAGCGTGGCTAAGCTTTCAAAACAAGTTAATGCTGCAAATATTGTGGCAGGGTTTTTTTGACAGAACACATTTCCTACCAAGGGCAACTGCCCAGGTCCTTGAATTCCCTGCTCACCCATACTTGGCAAYCTTACCAGCTTGATAGCTCATTGTGTTGGAGCTCTGCTTTATATCCAGGAGGAAACCTTTTCCTCAGACTGCCATATTTCTGTTACCCCACTGCTGCAAGGCAACCCTGCGCTGGTGTCTGGCCACCTCTGTTGGCAGCAGGCAGACAGCCCAAAGGTGTTCCCTTGTGGCTGCCGAGTTGCAGAAATAGGGACTTAAAGTGAAACAGGCACATATTTACCTAAAGGATAAAGGTGTAACTCCAGCATGTTCTGGAACTTATCATGGACCTCTAAGCACAGCTCTGCAGATACCAGTGCCAAAGGGACATGAGCCTTCTTGCAGGCATGAAGCAGCGTAATGGGGACAACCACAGCCACACTCGTGCCAGCAGCGCCCGGCCCCGCTTCCGTCACCTGGCAGGAAAGCATCAGATTTGGGCAGTCTCATACTCAGGTAGGATTTGGGTCCAGTTCAAACAGCATTGGAATTTTGTCAGAGAAGAGTCTCAAGTATGGTTGACAGCAGTTGGTTATGTACACACATACCATTTTTTTTTCCATTAATTCTTTGGTTTTAGGTTTAGTTTATAAGTTTAAATTAACGGGAATAAATGTACGCAGCATGTTTGAGAATTTGAACATGTATTGCTCACCTAGCAATTTATTTTAAAGCCTGATCTTACACATTAAAAGTTTTAAAAAATGCCAGACCATCTCCAGAAAMTGCAGATTTAGTATTAAAGCCCCTCATTGCACCCACTGCCTTAGTTCATAGACTTAGTGAAACAAACTTCAGTCCATACTGAAACAAACCAGTCCATAAATTTAAAAAACTTGGTTAAGTCTAAACCAGCTTGTTCCTAAGCAATGAAAGAAGACATCATTCCTCAGTAAAACCTATTCCTCTGCCAAACCTCACCTTTCATTTTTCCAGTTTGGCAGTAGATATGTACAAAACAGATCACTAGTTTTGATCCTTGCCAGCGATCAATATATTGTGTGTTTATGCATTTATAGAAACACATACACACACTCCAACTTACTTAAACAAATAGGTTTGGGAAAGTTAAAAGTACATCATAACAGGAGTGAAGAGAGGACAGTTTAATATATTCATTATGGGAGTTAATACTACCAATGCCACTGTCATGTATACGTGCATTTACAGAGACTGCTGGCAAGATTGCCTCTTTTCTCTCAGACCACATCCTTAACTCCCGCTAACGGCAGTTTATTATGAGGGACAAATTAATCAAGGCGGGGCATATCAGTTAGGAGTGAAGACATGCATGTGAGAGTATGTGTATTCATATGCACACATACATATACAACTCTTCTAGAATGCCTTCTTAGTGACTATGGAATATTCATGAAACTAGAACAGAATGGTTATCAATTTTTTTTATGGCTGGCATAATTTTCTTATACTATTTATACACACTGGATATTGTTTTTTCACAGCCATTTTTTATAAGACATGAGTGAAATGGGAAATAGCTAGGAAGAGAAATCAAGGACTCCAAAGATCATTCAACTACATCCAAAGTCATCCAACTACAACTATTCTGTGAGCAATACAGTATATATACCAGTGAGTTTCTACTACAGCATTTCTTAGTTTTCTGTGTCTTTAAATGAGAGGAATAATTTCTTTGTAATGTAAGTGCTTTCCTGTAGCACACAGCTGTCTCCCCTCCTGAGGAGGCAGGCTGCACCACATTTCTTTACTTGCTCCCTGAAAAATTATTCCAGAGTATACTCCACCCAGGCACAAGAGGTGCATTGGATGTTGAGAAATAACTGGCTTTTCTCAGCTTGTTACTTTTCAAGCCATTGGTACCTCTCTCAGCACTGATATTGCACACACCTGACTCAGAGAGAGCAGCAGCTGGAACCRCATCTCTATGCACAAATAGGGAGGCAGCAGCTTTTTGCAGTTTCTGTCCTTTCTGCCTTGAGCACCCGTGCCAGATTAGTAATAATCTAACCTTGAATACGACTTCAGACACTTTGAGGAAGAAGCAATTTACATCCCCAAATTCCTCCTTCACACCTATGCTTGCAGTTGCCTGAGGCAAATAATTTTATTGCACCAGCTGTACTACACTAAGCAGAACCTGCAATTCCCAAATACCTACTACTTTGAATAAACTCAGGAGTTAGGCTTGGGCAGACTTCCCACTACCTTCTTTCATGGATACTAATTTAGCTGATATGAGGATTTTCTAGGTGGTAGTAGAGATCCCATATACAAAGACTAGAAGCATCCCGTTCCTTTTGTAGAGAGCCAAATGCTAAGGATGTTTGCTGGAAACAAACAAATAAACCAGGCAACAACAGAAGTGCTGAGGGTGGCCTGCCCCCTTCACTTAACACTCCTCTTGGTTTGCTGCCAATTTCTCGTTTACTTTTTCCTCTGCCCTCTCTATCTCCACCTGAGATTCCCAAGGGCTCTTCAGCAGAATCCCTGAAGCTTCTCAGATCTTTTCCAACCAGGCGGGTTTGCGCACAGGATTCCCTGGCACAAAAAGGAACCATCTATACGTAGCAAGTTTGGCTGGATTTCTCCTGCTAACAGTTCCCTTGTACAGACATAATTCTCAGACTACAATGTACAGGTAAGTGCAATGATTGTTTGGGAGTAAAAATGGTTACTGACATTCTACAAAATTCTAAGAAAAAGTTCGATCAGCATCGAACTTATATTTTTATCACAGTAGCATATATGCATATATGATTCAACTTTGCTTGCAAATTCTACTTGTAACAAATGATGCCGATTAAGCAACCAGAAACCAGTGGTAAGTGAAATGTGAACTCTCCCTTCCTGCAGGAACTTCTGACCTTCTAATATTTAATTTTGGCCCACCTTTAAAATTGGACTGCAATGACTTACAACACTTTGCATCTATACAAGAGAGTATTAAACCATGCATTATCTCTTCAAGTTCCATTTTTAATTTCTGGCTAGGCTACAGCTGGTTCAATATTCAGAGGCAGGAAACTTCCAGGCCATACTGAGTCCAGGTAAAAATAAAATTAACTCACTGCCTATTGAGTAAAATGTACCTGAAAAATTCATACTGATTTTTGCCAAGAGAATATTCCTACAGAAAGTTTTTATGCAAATGTTTCTACTTCTTGGAAAGTATATAGTTTCAGAAAAAAAAATTATATGCACCTAAATTCCCAACTAGCCAGAATACAACCCAGATATGAAGTATTTGAATTAGAAAACTCTTAAATCCAAACAGGTAATTTTGCATATTTTAGCTATAAACCACACACACTTACAATACATGTATCAAATCTGGTTTTGACAGATACTTGGAACCGAATTTCATAGCAAAACGTGGTTCACTAGAAATATTAAGGTTCTTTTTTCTCATTTGTTAGTGAGTCAGAATCCTCAAGGCCAGACAGCAAGTGAATTGTGGGCAAAAGCTAAAATAACAGAAAGAAAATGGGTATTGAATCATTCCCAAGGGACACTGCATTGGCTGCCCTCCTTTACCATATTTGTGCAGGACCGGATAGTCCCTGCACACTACCAAACTGCTTCCCAGTAGCATCTTTTGGAAAACCCACTGGCACTGATCAGAAAAATTTACTATGCAAGTACCTGTGTACTTTTGCAAAAAAATTGTTTACGCAATTGATTTTGACTTCACTAATGGAATATCACTTGCAAATCTGAGAGTACAGAATCAAAGTATATTTTAAAAGAAAATTAGTGGAATAAAGTAGGAAAGAATTATAAACATCCTTCTGTGAAAGTTATTTTTACGATATTGCTATACTTCAGAGTCATATTCATTTGAAACRTTAACTATCCAGATTAACTTGGTAGTTCATCATATTAACCCTGAATTTTGGACAAGTTACAAAAATAAATTGCTTTGGAGAGACGTCTTCATCTTTTGATGTCTCTCCTTTAATTCTGAATTAATCTTATTTTGGTAGTTGTTTAACAGGTGAACTGAAAACTTCATAAGCAGGAATAAATTTCAGGCTTAAGATTTCATAATTGATTCTACAGCAGTTGACATCCTTAACACTTTAAGCCTACTTGGGAGCTATATGCCTCACACTACTTCAGCGATAGTAATATACATTGCAGCAAAGGGAGAAAGCTCTTTCAAGGTTCTGAAGTTTTGCCATCTGAACAAAAGAAAAAAATTACATGATTTAAAGATTTTTTTTCATACAAGTATGTTTTTATCCTTTAGTTAAAAATGAATTTCAGTTTACCTTAGACATCTTCATGACCCACAGCCTTATGTGCATTTCTGTGATACTTCACATTGAGAAGCCTGAAGGCTGAAAGATAYGTCAGTGGTACCACAGTGTAATAGAGAGTTTTATTCCAGCCAACTTGATCTGTACAAGATACTTACAAACTAACTAAAGATTAAAGAAGAAAAATAGAAAAGTTTGAGGAATAGGAGTCCTTGAGCTATGGGAAGAGAGTGAGGAAACATATTGTTTAAGCAAAATGACAAGTACAGGAGAAACACTTACAATGTTGAAGGGCACCAAGTAATTTTGGAAATCGTATCAGAATCAGTGAGACATTATTATTCTCACAGGTTCTGTCTATATCTTCAGTGAAATTTTTCCCAGCAATGAAGCACAAGTGTCTAAGGAATAATGCACAGTGGGGGCAAAAAAATCACAGCGTGGCTCCAAGAAAGGGAGGACTATATATAGTGTCACAAGAAGGCTACAAAATTTTATATGAGCAGGAGGGAAGATTTCCTGGCACCGTGAACTACCAGCCTTTAGGATACGTCTGAAGCTCTGAAGGAAGTTCTTAAAATGCTGAACTGGCAAAGAAACTAAACAAACTAAACTGGCAAAGTGAGAAGAAAAGTACTGTAAGGAGGAAACTTATATTAGCGAGGAGATGGGCTAGAGGGTCCAATGAGTTTTAGTTGCCTATAGTTTTTACAAGTCTATGAAAATGTATAGTTTTTTTAATTTAATCTAAAGAAGAGTTTATTTGGCACCTAAATGTTTCGCGATGGAAGAATCCAGTACTAGAGAAATGAAAGACTTTTGTTCTCTGCTATTATAGACGCTGAGAACATGTTTACCTTTCCAGATCAAATGTTATGTGCATCAGGAACAACTGTAACGGAAAAAGCTCACTTCGCATTCACACCTGAAACTCAATAAAAATGTGATTGCAGGTTTTAAAGTTTTCATCTTCTGAAGGTTTCTTATCTACAATAAAAAAGGTTTACAACATCTTTTGACACGAGTCACATTTTTTGTGACCTTTTGTGCTTGTAGGATCTTGTCAGTTTTCAGTTCCCATRAAAAATACTTTTCTTCCTTTATTTTTTTGGAGTCAATTATGGTTTGCTTGCATTCATGCAAAAAGTACTAATAACAGTAATTTCAGTAATTGCTCCCACCAATGATGACTTACTGCTCATGGACTGCATCCAGCATAAAAATTCCTGTTGCTTAGAAAGCTACAAATGCAGCCTTTGCCACAGGATGACCAGGCTGAAACATGCAGCCCTGCTGAAATAAGAGCTCAACAATGACGATAATGAGAGCTAAAGCACTTCTGTACCAGGAGTAGCGACATTTAGGCGCTATTATTTTAGACTATGTCTACTGATGAAGATTTGTGCTTAATGATTTGTGCTTAATAATCCCACGGTCCCCCAGATTTTTTATTCTGAGTCTGTCCTTTTCTGTCAACTGGGGCTGAACAACAAAATTGCTGTGCAAACCTCAGGAAAGTAATCAGAAAACAGATATAACTTTATTTGACTGGTGGAAGTGGGAAGTTATTGAAAACCTGTCTCTGTCACAGCTTGATAACCAGGAGAGAGTGGAAGGTGAAGATGTTAGCTCAGTAAAACAGAGATACTGTTCATCTCGCTTAGGTGAAGTGAAARAGCGCGAACGGAAGAGTCACACCGCTGCAGGTGGTGGCTCATCGTGCTCCTGCTGTTACGACCACACATCGGCTGGCCGGTCGGCGGGAGGCTGTGAAAGGGTGAAAACTCTGCTTTTGCATCAGCTCAGTCAAATGACAGCCTTCATGCCACGGTGGAACACACGTGTAAAAGCAGTAATCCTGGGCAATGCAGCTCACTTGTAATGTCTCCTGTGAATATGGGAAATTCAGATTACATGGATAAGCCCCACTCCAGAGATGTGATTACACGTCTGGAAACAAACTGCTCATAGTACACTTGTTTCTAAACACTACAGAGCTGAATTTGGACGCTAAGAAGGAAATGTGTTGGGTGTCAAGGTAAAGCCTCTATTGTGTTTTCTATGTGAAAAATATACATGCTGAAAATAGGTAATTGCAGTAATGACTCATTTTCAGCAAAATATTTTCATCCTTAAAAAACTGCTGTAAACAAGAGATTTCCTGTATTAGCGTACCCACAGACAAAATTCTGAGCATCTGGTAACTTTTGTTACTCCCTCACTCCTACCTGCCTTTCCCCCAKTATTAGAAGTATGACCTTACAGTGTATAACTGTATCTTTAATTGTGGTTCTTCACAGTAAAATAATAGATATCATTAACAAAAACATTTATTCCTAGTTTTCACACTGCATTTCTTCTCAGTATATACAAACCAATAATCRCAAACATATCTGCAAATCTATTTTTTACTTTGGAGGCTGCATACTGAGGGCTTTACATTCATGACCAAATCTTTACAAAGATTTTCTTCTCTGCAGAAAGACATTTTTTCATTTGTGACAATCTTTGTTGTCAGTTTGGTTAAAAACTTTGATCTTAGACATTCTTGATACATTTTCTTCACAAAGTAAAAATGGATTTATTCTACTGAAAATTACATGCTTCTTTTATCCTAGTGTATAAACAAACTGCCAGCCTAATTGGAAATATCCTTTAAAAAGAAAGTTTGAGATACAAAATCTCTGCAGGAATCAATTACAAGAGCAATCTATTCACAAACAGAAGAAAAAACCTGAAAGACCCTGCTGCAAATAGTGATAGCTGTAGAGCAGTAGAATTTGATTATGGATAATAGTTACAAAAATGTTCAATGCTGTTACATTTCTAATCCTCTCTGTTAAAGCAGGCTATTTAAAAATATTTTCTATTTATTTTAAAGTTTGTGAAACAAAGAAAAAGGAATGTATTTTGTTCACTACCAACAGTGTAGGGTGTTAAACTGTATGCAGGTTTGTCTATAGGGTTATGTCTATTTTTTTCAAAGACAGCAAGAGTGAAAAAAATTGGTAGTGAATTACTTTTAAGACATCAACTGGCATTGTCACATGGTAGCCTAACCTGTAATGGAAAAAAAATCATGATGAGTAGACTGACTAGATGACATATATTTCCAGAGATTTACTAGGAGATGAAATGTGATGTGAACTTGATGTGAACATTGGCCTGTATCTAAGGGCAGCTGCTGATTACTTGTGAGTTCAAATGCAATACGCATGATTTGGATCTGCAACAAATCCCCAAGTACAGTCAACCATCTCACTGGATTTTCAGAAAGAAAAGCTGGAAACCATTGATGCCTCACATCAGGAGTGACTCTCTTCCCCGTGACTTTTCTGCAAATTACAACCAGTTTCATTGACAATGAAGGGTAAAATACATATTGTAAAATGCTACTTATTGCTGAAACATGTATTAGAAGACTCTAAGTGGGTGACTCGTCTCAGCAAGGTATTAGAAAAGCAAGAAGACGCCTTCACGATACAAAATGTATTAGGAAACAGCTCACAACCTAAGCTGGAGGGTCTACTTCACAACATCTCACCATCTCACGTGAATATACTGCATGATTTTTATAGCTTTGAACATTCACGAACGAGTGTTTCCCATGCTTTGTCCAGCAGCCCTCTCCACCCAGCAAACCATGTATTGTGTGGGAAAGCTAGGCCTGAACATTAGATAAAAGCATCTGAAGAAAGCTAGCTGCTTTTTCCTCAGGCCTAATTGCTCTCCCTACGCATAATCTCTTCTTGTGAGCCAAGGCTGGATATTGCATTTTAGAAGTCCACAACACTTCAGAATAACACAAATCCATGTCCAACAGACACTCAGTTGCCTTTCAAGTGGATGTGGCATCTGCACAGATTTCACCATGCTGCACAGAGCAAGTGGTGGTGATATAGCAGCAATCAGCCTTGCATCCAGCTCTACATTGTGCCTACCGAACAGCTATGAAAATTAAAGAAGAGAGATGCTGCTTTAATTAACAGTGCTGCAGAACTTCTGGCCATTTACAGTGTCTCCAGCCAGTCTCAGACATGCACGTTCTGCACTGATTTGTATTGGCTCAAGGCTTACGTATATATACATATACATCTCTAATGCCAGAACACAGACAGAATAACAGAGGTGCCATTTTTGGGTGTCACTGGCATCTTACCTACAAAAGTTGGCAAATGCACAAGAAGTGAGGAATTATGGGATTCCATGACAGAATTAAATGAAAAAACTAAAATATCAGTAGACATATATTTTATCAGTCTTTGACAGGTTTTTCAGGAAGAGAAGAAATATGAGAAACTTAAAAAGAGAGGTTTGTGAGTGAAAGCAAACCAAGTGAAATGTTTCTTCTAGTCCTAATGAAATAAACAGGATTTATGTGGTTACTAAATATATTCAGTAAACACCCACAAYAGACACAATCCTCAGCCTTACTATTGAATTTGTATAGGGCCTCTGTACAGGGCACCATAAACCATATTCTTTATAATAGATAAAACTAGCAATTGTTCATTTGTGAGATCCAGATGGATTTGGCTTGGTATGAAGTTCCTTTGTATATGTTTTCCTGAAAGGGACTTGAATTCAAACATAAAATCTGTTTTCTGGCTATTTTAGTATATAACTGATGGTAGCACATGTTACTTAGTATGGCTTGCTAGATTTTCTGGTTGAGGGCTGTACTCAGAACTGAGCTAAAGGCTTTTCATTAGTGCAAGCAAAATGAAGTTATGAGGAGAAAACTGCTGTGGATGAGGGCCAAAAAACAGTTAAATTTTGATGCATTGTACAAGATTTCGGGGCAGAGTTCTCTACCTTTCTCCCTTCGAGCTAATTTGATCTCAGTGGGGACCCAGGGATTTTTCCTATGGACTTTAGCCTATAGTGATGGCACAATGTGGCTGAGACTTGACCACAAGGTATGGGCTGGCTCAAATTTTCCCCTACTTTGCAAATACATGACATAAATCCCAAGCACCATACTGGGGACTTACCAGGGACTGCTCCCACAGGCAGCGTGGAGATGGACATCTCACCTGCGCAGAAGGTGTATTATGAAGTGGAGGGCGTTTGAGAAGATAAGGAGGGAAGACGCTTCTGCAACCATCCAACTTTAAATCTAGATCTGTATATTGGTGAGAAGTCAGGGAGGAAAGCATGGCCAAGAAGACTTGTAGATATGTCTAAATTACCCCAGGCAGCAAGTGAGAGATTAGTTCATGACCTGTGGGGAGCAGAGTTGGCGAAGCAAGTGTCTCAGCTGAGGGAAGCCCAATGCCTGTGGTGGTCTTTCAGCACAGTGCTTCTTACCACGGGCTTTAAGAGGCTGTAAAGCCTAAAGCAGTAAGGAGCAACACAGCTCCAGCAGACCGGGAACACCTTTTTTAGGAAAAGTGGAAACTGATAGCAGCCAAGTCTTCTATTCCCTAAGTCTTAACGCAGGTCCTAACGCAGTAAACCTAATTGCAAAATAATAACTATATAAGGATACTTTAGCAACAGCTAGGGTATTAAAAGTGCTGTACTTGATACACCTAAGACTGTCCTTGCAAAAAATGCATTAGAGAAATCTTGTATAAACAGTGATTTTCCACACTTCAGGGACTTCTTCACTTGAATTTAAAACACAGAAGAAAACCAGAAGTGGATACACACAATTTCAATTTTAAACTCTCTTCAATTTCAAACTGAATTTCAAAACTCAAGCTCTTTATGATATGTTTTCAAATTGGAAAACATGCCTATGCAGAAAGGTAGCACAAAGTTTATGCAGCAGTTAGGTGCCAATAAGGTCATCAAACTTTGACTTAAATTTCTTCCTAAAGCTGTGTTAGTCTTCTCAAGAGAACTTTATTTCATCCTAAATGAATACTTTTGTTAAATCATTACGCAAATATGTGTTAATGAAAATGCAGTTAATCTAAGAGAGTACCAAAAAAGTACCAAAATAGTATCGGTTCTTACAATAATAGATTTTACTTTTATAAAGTGCCTTCATCTTTGACACCATTTAAGCAACTTATGTATGTCTGCAAAGCATATTGAGTTTCTAAGACAAAAGTGTCTAGATAAGAGCACAATATCTGTATTAGGGCTGTTACATACATGAGGTGATACAATATAGTTGCAGTTCCTTATTTACTATATTTTCCAAAGATATTCAAATGATATATAATTATCATCTTGTAAAAGATAAAATAAAAACAAACAAACAAAAAACCACCAAACCCTGCTCACCTTTCAAATATCTTATCTTAACAGTAATGAAGAGTGATTGGAAATTAAAAAAAAAAGAACAAACAGAAATGTGATAGCTAAAAATGAGAGTAATCTTTCAGCTTTGTTCGGAGCATAAATTTCTGTACTAACTTAAATGAATTATATTTTTTAATTCATTTAAATTACTACAGAACTGTGTCCACAAGTTCTGAATTTTGCTTCATGAAAATGTAGTTACCATTTCCTCTTAACCAAGAAGACTGGCTGGTTTCATATCCAGCCAGGCTTGCTTGGAAAGTCACAGCTTCATTGCATTTGACTGCTCTGAGTTTTTCCGTAGGATTTTCTTTATTTACATAAAACTTAGGCAAAATTTTGCAATGAAGATCTTAGAAACACTGGATCACACAGCTAAATTGCTGTATAGTAAATAAAAAAAAAAAAGAAGGAAAAGTTGTGATTGATAGTGCTGTTATATTAGATATTCTGACTGTAAACTAGGTTGTGGTGAGACACCATCCCTTCCTTCCGTGTTTCTGCAGTAGCTCCCTACAGTGACAGGTCACCCTATGACTGGTGTCTGCAATAACCCCAGGCACTATTGTGCCTTCAACGTATAACTGTCTATCCAAAGAAAAAAAGCTTCCTGAATTCTCCTGGTGCTTCTCCAAGATGGAAGGTGGTTGAACCTGCTTTTGTCTGAAGTGCAGAGAAGGCATAGTTACACATTTCTGAGTCCAGGTTTCAGATGTGGAAAGACAAGTCTCCTGAGCTGTGATTAAAACCGATTAATCAGTTTAACCTCCTGAGAAACACATATTTCACTTCTTGCCACCCACATCCTCCCTTCCTCTTCTCCTCCCTAGGAGATTCCCATGCCTCTACAGAAGCAACAGAACATAAAAAAAAAAGCAACCAATTCTCTAACAAACTTCTAAAATGTTTATGTGCTGATTTCATTTCCCATTGCTTATAATTATTAACTGCCACTACATTTTGGTCCTGTTCCAAATCAGAAGTAGGAAGACCAAACTTTACTGTAAGAGCTGTTCTTTCATTACTCTTCATCTGGTTATTAGCAGGAAGTGCTAAATAATCCAGAAGTTCCTTTATTATCATTAAATGTCAAATCTTACTCTGCAAACACAAACAGATCCTGTAATACATCAGATCCTCTAATACATCACCTAAGTTTAACTGCCACGATCAAAATAACCAGCTATCTCTTAGCCATGACACAAAGATGTTTTCCATTAAAAGAAGCAGCAAGTTGTTTTAATATGAAAAAATGATGTTTATGTCTTCTATAAACCTCTAGTAAGTACGCAATGAACACAGTGGTTGCAATGTAAATGGCATATATCAATCAGCAATCCACTCATACTTGTGCTTGATGGTCAAAACCGACCAGAATGTCTAAAATAATTCATGTTCTCTTTACTACTATCAGTTGAACTGACTGCATGCTTTCAGAGAAATTTAGGAATCAGACTCTGGTTAGTTTGCTGCAAAGTGGTCACTGCAGTCTGATAGGCAGTATTTCTTACTACCTGATCGCTGAAATTGAAATAACATGGGCTGAAATTGTGATTCCAAAAACAAAGTAGCAATACAAAACTAAATAAAAAATAATTCATTTCTAAACTGAGATTAAATCACCTTCAAGGAAAGCCTAGAAGCAGCTATTGTAACATTCACATTGATTCCTTTGAATTGCATTTTAAACTTCAGGGTAGTGTGGAGAAAAGCTTTGGAATGTTAAAGTAATTTTTAGGAACTGCAAATCTTGCGGATCAATTTATTTTCTCATTTATTCAGTGTAAACTTAGAGCTACCTCACTAGAAAGTCAGGAGTCACTCCAAACTTATGCTGATGTGGACTAGGGTAAAATATAGTCCCATTAACCTTTTCTTTCCTTGATTTGTCCCCTACAGAGCAGCAAAGACTGGAGGAAATTGAAGAAATTATCCAGTGGATTATATTTCCATAAGTCTCTGCAAACATGTCATTTTCAAAAGAAAAGGAGCTACCATTAATTTTCTGCACTGTCTAGAGACCATTCAGCAGATGAGTACTAAGAGCTGAAGAATAATCATCCGTCTAAGATGATCAGCCCTTGAACTCTCAAGACGAGCATGAATAATCACAACTAAGGACATATGAGTATACATACTCCCATATCCACATATATGGGACTTCGGAAGATGGAGCTAAATGATTGTAATCCTGCTTAGCATGGCCTGGTTTGATGTTCACATTGGGTGATAAAATGCCTGTTTGTATCTCCCTTACGAATACTGCAACTTGCGCCAGCTCTGATTTATTTTGAATAGTTCAAAACATTGCTCCCTCCAGTCTAAATTCATTTTCATCAATGTCAAGCCTTGTCTGCATCATCAAGTAAAAACTACATTTTACAGTTGCCGTGACAAACCACTAATTAGTTTTGTTTCATTATCAGAATTATTCATTAAGGTACAACTGCTGCCTCCAGCTCCTCCCCTCTAACCACATCCTAAACACTCTCCTGCCTGACATTATGCTAAAGTTTGCTTTCCAGACTGAGAGTCATACTCCTAACTGCTGTGTATTTGATTTCGCAGTTTTCATTTAACTGATTTGCAAGGAAGGACACCCATACAAACCCTACCACCTTCTGCATACAAACACTCTTTTCTTCCTTTCTCCTTCTCTCAGACACATTTGTATCAAATGTCCTGGGAAGACAAAAATTTAAAGCTACTACATGGAGGTGAATATTTTTATATCATATACTTATGTAAATGGTTTCTGAAACATATAGTTTGAAATAATACAGCATTTCTTTTCTAATTTTAATGGGTCATCCAATCACCATTGAGTAATATAAGACAGGTACATTAATGCTTTTAACTACTCCTCTGACTATAGATAACAACCAGGAATATGGACCTCGGATTGTTAAAATTCCTTTCATTTCTAAAACTGTCCACTCCCAGCTCTGGTGATAAAGGAGGACTGACTGGTATTAACATTTTCCTTTTCTTTTCTGTCTGCAAAAAGAACTAGGCAGCATGTGCTGGATATTTTTATGAATACACAGACCTTCTATCATAGTGTAGCATTCATAAACGGTGACAGCTATTTCTACAGATTGGCAAAGCAAACAAAATAGAATACAGCAACTGTAATTGAGGTTTGTAAAGAAACTTGGTGGAGTGTTGTTCAAATAAAGAAAGGTCCTATGGTTGTTTGCACTGGCTTATACCAAGAAGAATTATTTTTTCACTTTTAGTTATGAATTCTCCTTGGGAACACAATAGAAAATTTGGTATTTTTTTCCTTATTTCCATAAGAGTCATGTACAAAATTGAGAATGACAGCACAGACTTTTATGTAATTGCCTTTTATTAAATGCAAAAGCTACATACAAAGAGTCTGCCACACAGAGAATACTAATCTTGTTATTCATACCCTAGGCAATAGTGCTTCTGGTCACAAAAAGAGACATTACAACATATTTAAAAGTTGTACTGATATATATTAATGGCTGTTAAATTACCAGAAAAGTTTCCTGCAATGACACATGCAACTCTTGTCTCTTCTGGCAATGGCACTGAAGTTTTCAGTACAAATACTGCTTCTGGAAACCAAGACTTTAACTTTCTAGTGCAAATATGGGTTTTGTGCTTCAAAAAAAGACATCCAAAATGCCCCAATGGATGATTTTGAAGTATTTAACTGTGCTGCAGAGATTCCTGCCTCCTTCCCCTTATTTATCAGATTCCCATATAATGTCTAAGAATTCCCACTTGTAGGTTGGTTTGTCACCAACAGACATGTAAATATTTTCTTTGGAACGCCCCAGGAGGAGATCAGCCGAAGGGTCTGCAGGCACTGCTCCTCCCCTGCCACTGCCTTGCTTCTTTTCTTGTCTCCTCTTCCCTAGACCCTCCTGGTGAAGGGGTTGGGAAGTTTATGAGCAACCTGGCAGCACTGCACTTCCGAATGTGCATGATAGCAGATGAAACCCAAATCTGTGACATTGCAGGACCTGACCAAATTATTATCGGCTACCTTTAATGCATTGATCTCAGTTTTAAGTACGTTGCTAGGTTTTCATGGTCGCCACACTCAGAATAAATGCTAAGCTTGGAAAGAGTTCAGCTGCTTTTGAAATACCTAAATAGGAGCCAGATTTTGTTTTTTAAAAAATTAAATCCACACAGTGCCAGTGTTGCTTCAATGCTCAGATGATGATGTTCACATGTAAATGTTGCAAAACTCCTGTAAAAAAATAATGCTTATTTTCTGAATTGTCCTTCTAAACAGGACAAAGGAGGAGGAGAATATGAAAGAAGACAGAGTTTCGCTCTCTGCTTAGCTGGAGCGCTACGTAGGAAAAGGAAACAATCCTGAAGTTTGGAAGTGAGTATGTTACAGCGTGACCCTGGCAGACTGCATCGCGGGTTGCAGGAGCACTGCCAGTCTGAGCTGACTCCTCCTCTCCTCCATCTCTTGAAACATTACCTTGACAGGAAATTTTTGTTTTCTTTCAAAACAAATTGAAAAATTAAAGCAGAACAAGAAGCAATGTGGAGAGGGCACACTGGATGACGAGGCTAGGGGAGAAAAAAGGGAATAAGAGCAGAAGAGGTGAGAAAGGCTTTAACATTTCAAAGGAAGTATTCTTGTCACCCTTCCTCGAGATGCTCTTCGCAGTGAGGTTGTCAAGGATCAAGGCGATATATCAACATGCACAAGTCACCTCAAATTTGACATTTCCTATTTTTGCAGAGCTTTTGATATTGGAACACTAATAATGGACCTTTTAACATGGAGTTCAGCATGTAATTCTGATTTCTAGCTCTTCAAAGATCTAAAGTCTGAGTTGTTTTGAGGAATCCTTTCATTAAGGATTCTTTCCTGATCTGTCCATACAAAAATGTATTTACATTTATATGCTGTATTTTCTACGTGCTGCTAGTCTGAGTATATTGACCTATTTTCCATTTTTGCTAGACACAAGATAGTCATACATTGTGATTTTAATTTACTGTAAACATAATAACAAACTTAACTGACAACAAATAAATATATAAATAAGTAAATAGTGGGAGTCAAGGACTCCAGGGATCAAAAAGCCTGCGAGAAACCAATGCTCAGAATACTGATTTCTGATAAATAGTAATAGCATTAAAATATCTCTCAGTCTGACATTTGGCTGAAAGTTGCGTATTGATTGTACTGAAGTGATTCCACAAAACCTTGCTGAGACAGGCAGTGCTAATCAAAAAGAGAATGAAAATCTTCAACAGGAATTTCATCTTTTCAGAAAATGAACAGTAGGATGAATGTTTCTTGTACAAGCTTTTAATTATTTCTAAATTATCAGCAGTCTTTTGACAATGAAGCAGGTGGATTATAACAGTTGCTCTAAATGCAAAGCAAAACATCTTTGCCAAATGAAGGAAATGTGCATTATTGCAAGCCTGTATTGACCATGTAAGATGAAGAACATGTCGTTAAAAACGACAGAGCAAATTAACCAGTTTGATAAAACATGTGACAGCTCCCTGGATTTGCTGACTACTTCAGATAATTACAATAGCTCTTCAACAACGTCACTCTCCATAGATCATTTTAGTCATTTTCCCAAGGCGCATTAATTCTTGCCGCTTTTCCAATTTAACTCATTTACCTCATTCCTGTTTACTGAAGCTTACTCTTTTTTTTCTTACCCTTGATCATTACCTACAGTTTGATGTAAGCCAGTCCTATGAATTCATGGCAGTCATTTCAGGAAAACAGAAATGTGAACCTCCACTTACGTAAATATCATACACAAACCAGCAGACCTGCTGCTGTGCTCCTGTTTGCTGAGGAAGTAAAGCCCTGTGCCAACATTTCCAAAACTGGATATCTAAACCTATGCACCTAGATGTATGAGCATAAATCTGAGCTGCTGATTCAGAAACTCTGAGTCACTCTGTAACTGCTGGACCTCCCAGGGCACACAGAAAGCACATGGACCTGAATTCTTCATCCAGCCCAACCGAGAGACACTGCTGCCCCCTCTGCCAACTCTGGGTCCCCCGGCTACTCTGGATTCATCTTCTGCCTGCAAGGAAACAGGGCTGACGGCATTGGTATTTCATGTAGCAGCAGAATACGTCACGATGGGAATGCACCTCCCCCTGAATTCCCAGGAAACCTCATGGGAATACCTGGGGCTCCTTTTGCAGTTTTTCTGCCACACAGCCCCAGTACACCTGCTTCCAGCCTCATGACAGCCACTTAACACCCTAGGATCCCAATCCAGCATGATTTCCTTTGAGGTTATAATTACCTTGCAGCTGGCTTTGTTTCTATCTACCACAAACAAAAGATGACTTTTAAAAAAGGAGTCATTATTCACAGCAATACTGTGTGCTGAACAACTTATGTCCTCCTCCTGCTTGCCTGGCACTGTGTGCAAAACAAAAAGAGAAGCTGTGGCAGGACTCCACAGCTTGGAAGATGTCATATACTTGGTACAAGCAAATACTGACATTTGTTAAGCCCAAATATATTACCTCAAAAATATTCTCCATACCAGTTGCCTAGATTTATCACAAATTCCCTTTTCATTCCAATGCTGCCTTTTTCAAATTCACAAACTATTGGCTAAACTTTCATTCCTAGTTTGTAGTTATCCATAGGCTGGGAACTTCATAAAGCAAAATAATTAAATGGTCTAGTTTGGAACAGACAAGTTAGCCCCATCATTCCACACATTAAATAACAAAAAGCGTGACAGCAAAGACAAAGGGAAGAGTAAATAGAAGCAGGTTTCCAAGAACTCTTTCAGTATTCTTCTTATGCATTATCTTGGATATGATCTGGATTGTTTGGCACCACATGTGATGTCGCTGGCTTTCCTGCCAGAAATCCCAGGGCTCAGGGGCCCAGCCAGATAAGAACTTGTTATATGAATTGCTGCTTGAAAATTATCTTTATTAAAGGAAGAATGACGGTATAGCAAGCTAAGAAACTGCGTTAAGAACGGTGTAGTGCTGAAGACACTTGTAGTTCTTGCACCCACATGGATTCAGAAATTATAACCAATGTGTGCTGCATTGTACAGTGGTCTCCTGCTACAGCTGTTCTTTGTAATACCTCTATAAACACATGTAGGCAGGGCACATCATAGCAGAAGCTGCACCAAGTGCTATATTTTTATCACTGAAACTACCACATAGGTAATGACAAAATGGGTTATAATTTAGAACATCATACATCAACCTGAAAATTATAAGAAAGTTCTAAAATATTTTCCAAATAGACCGAAAGAGTTCAGCCCCTACCTTAAAAATCTATGCAAAAATTGTGCATAAATTCCTTTGATGTGACTGCTAGACTTATAAGCTGCCCATAACAGGTAATTTTGATAATCTAATTTGCTTATTAGAATCTGTTTTGCTTATTTCGCTGTGAAATTGTGATTTTTTTCCTAAATTACAAATCATACTGTCATATTTCACTCCTTTCTGTCATTTTCTTCTATTGCTAACTTAAATAATGATAAATACAAATACGACATTAATTTTGGCTGAACATTTCAACAAAATTTCCACAGAATCATTCACTTCCTGGCAGTATTTCTTTCTGCCTCAGGGAACTATTCAGATTCACTAACTCTCCTATCTTCAAACTAATAAGACGTTACTCACCTGTTTTCCAGCACCAGTCAGAAGAATAATGTTGGCTTGCTCAACAGGCACAACATTGACACCTGGTTAAATTCTGCCACCATCCATGAAAAGCTCTGAGGACCCTCTGACTTTTTATTGAAAAGGCACATACCTGTGCTCATGTAAAGTAATTCATACTTCAAAACAATAAACAGATCCATTCAAAATAAAAAATTTATATGTTAACATAATATGAATGTAACATATTGCACTATCCATGTTATCATTGTCTCCTCAGAAAGTAATTCAGTGATTTTTTTTTTTTTAAAAAGCAAACAGAGGGTTGCACTGAAAAATAAAGGCCTTATTCTTACAGGTATCCCAGTAAATAAAGCAGAAAAGCTAAACAAAACAAAACAAATTATATTTTATATAAAGAGAACTGCTTTGAAACAGGCATTTTGGCTTTCAGCTGTTCTCACTATGTTGTTTAAGTATTATAATCAGTTCTCATCTCATAGCACAAACTTCAGATTTACAAGAAAATGAGATGTGGGAAAATAAACAGGAAATGGTAAAGCAAACACATCCACTAACAAATAAAGATACAGCTGCTGCCCAGAAGGGTGGACAGTCATGATTTAGTGTGACATTATAAGCAAACTCAAATAGTGGAAAGGGGACTGAGCAAACAGAAAAGAAGGACAAGTGTCAGTACAATAAAATGACAGGAAGTTATCTGGAAGGATATGTCCTAGTTGTCCTAGAGAAAATGAGAACTGAACGGCTGGAAGCAGGAAAAGGGTCCAGAATGATGTGTATTTGAAAGCTGTTCGCGTAGAAGGAATGGGGTCATTCAAGGAAAAGAGAAGACAGTCAAGCTGATATACTGTAGTTTTGGACATTCCTCTATATTCCTTTACCATTTCTTGATTTTGCAATGAGATTTGCCTTATATCTGCTTACTTTATATTACATCCAACTCCTTTTGACATCAAACTTGAGACAACGTCCTGTGACATATTTAATCTCACAGTGTATCTGTGTGCCTCAACAACACTTGCTCCTGGGCCAGCCTCTTTCAGCCTCTGCCTCCATGAATAAACTAGTCTTGGGACTGCCCAGTGGCTCCAGAGCGGTGACCTGGGAGATTTACCCTCTGAACCCCACAATGCACTGAAGGAAAAAGGAGGCTCTGGATAACACACTCATAGAATCATAGAATCATAGAATCATAGAATCATTAAGGTTGGAAAAGACCTCTAAGATCATCAAGTCCAACCATCAACCCAACACCACCATGCCCCACTAAACCATGTCCCTAAGTGCCTCATCTACACGTCTTTTAAATACTTCCAGGGATGGTGACTCAGCCACTTCCCTGGGCAGCCT
>JAYKAV010000877.1:543977-657188 GCA_035582835.1 Phoebastria nigripes | reverse complement strand
CTCCCTCAGCACTCTCGGGTGGATCCCATCCAGCCCCATGGACTTGTGAGCGTCCAGGTGGCGTAGCAGGTCGTTCACCGCTTCCTCCTGGATTATGGGGGGGTTTATCCCGCTCATCGTCCCCGTCTTCCAGCTCAGGGGGCTGAATACCCTGAGGGTGGCTGGTCTGACTATTGAAGACTGAGGCGAAGAAGGCATTAAGTACCTCAGCCTTTTCCTCATCCTCGGTGACAACATTCCCCCCGGCATCCAATAGAGGATGGAGATTCTCCTTGGCCACTCATCGCTAGGCCATTGATCTCCCTCATATAAGCACCCAAAAATATAAACCTGGATGATTAGAGTCAGCCGTTCTTAAGGATGGATGGCCTAAGACACTAGGTAGGACAGCAAGGGGCTCTTTTTATTCAGCAGGCCTCATTTCAGTCTCTGCTATGCACGTTTTGTCATTTTGTATTCATAGGTACTGAAACTGTGTAAAAAAGCTCAGTCAAAAATTAAAAACAGTTTTGCCAAATGTTACCCAGAAAGTATTGCCAGCCTTCTTCTCTTGCACTTTACCACATAGTGTCTTTGTCGAGGTAGATAATACATCATTGTTCAATACTGCAAGCGTTACCAACATCAGAATAAAAAATAAAAAGTAACTTTAAGAATATCAAATATAAACTTTGCCTGAGATCATGCTAAAGCATTAATGATTAAACTATTGCAGTATTTATAGACTAAGTAAATTGCTTGTTAAAGTCCATTACCATTTTCCTTTTTATTTCCTCTGGCACTTCGTCATTTATTAGCACAGTAAAATTTCCTGGAAGATCCAACTGCTATTACCTGTATCTTAACATGTTTGGCTTTTTTACATTTATCCTGGGCTTGGAACTTTTTTTTCACTTATTATCCTGGGTTTTAAGTTAATGACAACATTGCTGTTTTACATTCTCAGTTGCAACCTCACCTCAATTTTGTGTGTGAGTGTGCGTCTGGAAAGTTAGTGCTTTCAAGCTTCAATGGCACACTCAAAACTTAATAACCTCTCTCTTGAATTAGAACACTGCAACCTACGTAAACAACATTGAGTCAAACTTCAACCCACCAAGGCAAGAATTACAGTCTCATTCACAATCCGATAAGGCCATGCCCCGTTGTGGCAGCCTTCAGAGATGGCTGCATAGCGCTAATTTTCTGAACCCTCAAGAGGGAATGTGGGACATGAGGCACTTGAAAGAACAAGCCTTCACAGTCAGAGCTAAAACAAATCCATAGCAGAGTGGCATAGAAGTGGTTCTGAAATCCTGTCAGATGCTGATTGGCATCCTGTGATGCTTAAAAAAAGTTGGTTAAGTCTCACTGCAATTCCCAGAGCTGGAAGAGAAGCAAATTCTTTTTTTTTCTTCAGTTTGATCTATCAGATTTATGTGAAAACCTGGGGATTGTTTTGTTTTTTTTTTCTCCCCCTCTCCCTCCCTTCCAGAATTACTGTCTGGGTGGAATTTGACAAACTCATCCATTTGTCTTAGCCAGTAACTAGCTCCAACTGTACTGGGCTAAGCTGGTCTGGAAAACCAAGGTATACTGCTGTTGTGGTGGATATACACCGTATAAACAGGGGCCTGACATGTGACTCTGGAGAACAGGCTGCATGCTGAGGCTCCAGGAACTTGTCCCTGCATGAGGACATGTCCTACAGAGGTGAGAAAGCTGGCTGTCAGACAGCTGGTCGCAGACAGCCAGTCCTCAGTGGTGTAGCTCCAGAACAAGCTCCTCCACCTGCTCATCTGTGTGCATCTCACCCAGTCTGCGGCTGAGACGTCTTGGTTGCTTTAGTCAGTCTAAGCACTAGCTGCTGACAACCTTCCTCTCCACTTCCAGCTATGCCTTCCAGCCTCCACCTTGTGTCAGCATTAGGATTTGAGCTATTGTAGATAAACTCCATGTATCTATTTGTAAGGTGAATTTGTGGTTGGATCGGGTTGCTGAGCACTGGTGTTTGGCCACAGGAGGGAGAGGAAGCGACGGCCAGGGCTAGCAGGGCAGTATTGCCCCTTGCAGCTCCACTTGACACTTTGAGCATTGAATGCATCAATGCTCAAAGAGAGTGGAGACCTGCAGGCTGCTCCATGCTGCTGCACAGGCTTCTCTGTCCCTGGGATCATCGTAGCAAACAGCACCATGGCATGGGCAGGAGCGCTACCCACTGTCAGGGACTAGTAACAGTGCAGGCTGATGCTTGACAGAGAACTGTTGAACATAGCAAGGAATACTTCATCTGAACAGTGACAGCTCAAGGCTTTCAATGGATCAATCATTATTGCGATCTACCTAAAGCCTTATGTGCATGGCATTTGCATTAAAACAAACTGCTCTCAAGAAACATCCAGTACTCTAGATCAGAGATTCGGTAAGTAACCTGAAATCATCTATCTTGTTTCAAGCTGAATAATAAAACTAAATACACTCTGTAAAACAAGAGTGATGAATATTTCTGTCCAAAGGCTAGAGATGTTAGATATGCTACAGCAGCTCTTCAAAATCCAGCTGCATTAGCAGACTCCCAGGCTCCTAATAGATGAAAACCAGTAATATGACAATTATATATGTAAATGAGACAGAACCTGAAATTCCAGTAAGAAACAGCTAAAACAGGTACATGCTATTGTAATACTCACTCTGTGGGAGTCCTTCAGGATTTTATAGTCAGAGAATTTTAAAGGTTAGGTGCTGGGACCTTCAGTCCCCAGCCTAAAAAGAAATGCTTACAAGTTTACAGTGTCAGCTAAGATGGTATCACAATTCTAAAGTACGGCAGTAGAAAAATAGCACACTTGAAGCTAAGTCATCAAGCAGTGAAGTTAGGAATTACATTAACTTTGTCTTCTTCCATATATTTATCTTGCAACAGATACATAAGGGCTGGATGCAGCCACAAAGGTGATAGGGATGGTGGTAGCCGCTCCCTTGGAGCGTGACTGCTCCCTATCCCATTACCCTGCGTACAACCACACTAGACTCCAGTGAGGGATGTCCAGTGTGAGGATCAGAAGACTATTCTGAAGCAAAGTCATATCAACAGCAATGACAACAGCAAGACAAAAAAATCTACTGTAAGATATGGTTATATAGAGGCACAACGGTACAGCACTTACCAACAGCRCTGACAAAGACAATGACCGTTCCCTGAAAAATTTGCAGTTTTTTGTATTTGCTTTCATCCTACATTAATGCAAGCACAAAAGCTTTCCAACTCTTTTGTAGGAAGACTTGAAGTGTGAGAAACTATACTGTGCATGACTGCAGGCCACTACAGGACAACGGAAACTGGAAACTTATCTCCTTTGTCCACCTGGTTTGCAAGTTTGGGACATGCCCTGTCTCCCCTTAAGTAGACTTTCCATGGTGCACAAAATTAATGACCGTATTTTTGATCTGCTTTGGTTTACTTTTCTCCAACCCTGCAGATACAGCAAAGAACTTTAGGTATGGAAAGAGAAACCTAAAACTTGTTGATTTTGGTTTTTTTTCTGCATCTAGTTCTCCTTGTCAGATGCTTTAAGGGCTTTATCCAGCTCTTTGGAGTGCTTCTACCTCCTTACTCTTAATGGATTCACTCCATGTTTTCCTATGGGCATTTCCATCTAAACATGCCACTGCTTTAGTTTTTCCTTACATCAGTGACACTGAGCGAATAGTTCACTCCTCAAGTAATCATCAACCTTTAAAAAGTACCTGTGTATCAGCATAAATCCTTAGCTGACCTCAGTCTCAGTTAGCCCACCCCACAGTAGGCAGAAGCAGGGGCTGCTGGAACAGTGTGTGCAGCCCCTGGACACCAGAGGCTGCAAGATTTCTGGATCAGAAGGGTGCTGTGATATATTTCCCCTCATAACGTACTCATACATTTTAATCACACAGCCCCTGAATCACAATCTATTTGCTTGGAATTTTTTTTTGTTTTTGTTTTTAAACAATTCTCAGGCCATAATCTTAAAGTGCGGGATAATCTATAGAAGTGTTTCTCTAACTTTTTGAAAACCTGACTCCTCTTTTTTTGGTTGTCTATTGCTCCCGTAGAAGGCCTGAGCTGTCTTAGAAGAAAGTATTTCTTAAGCTTTTCCTAAAGCTTTTCAGTCAATCTCAAAGCCTTTGTGATCCTCAGGAGGGGTTACAGCTCACTGCTTGAAAAACACCATTCTGCAACCAAATATACTACCAAGTCTTCCTTATTAAGGAATTGAATTTAAAATCTGATAATACAGGAAGAATGTGGCAAATTAACTATAGGACAAGTTAAGAAAATCCTCCAAGAAACCACTTTGGTACTCAGGTTACTCAGGGCTTTACTAATTGCCTATTCACCCACCTAATTGAAAGACTTTCCTGAAATAGCGATGAGCAAGCATTACAGAAAACTTTATTTTAGTCTCACATTTCCCTTCAAAAATGGTCAGCCTTTCATCTGATGAAAATTAAATAGGATAGATTCATAAAGTAGAGTAATATAGAAAACTCAGCTGAGAGCATTTGATTTTTAACAGCTTGTTCCCTTGTATCCATGAGCTTAAATAGTCCCCTATTTCAGCTTTTTGATTACTTTGATATGTACTGTTCTATCCTCTTGGAACCATCTTCTAGGAGGTTTATTGATTTTGTGAGAAATCCATTTTCTGGTTTTCCAACAGGCTATAAAACTGTCATTGTCCATATGATGAAATTCTTCCGGGCGCTTTACATATTGGTCTTGTTTCTCCTTCCTCCATTCCCCTTTACATGCCCCGAGAAATCTCCCCGAAGGCACATAGATTCTTTTATCTCTGTACAGTCCTGCAGCTCCTTCTGCACCGGCTCTCAGAACCACTGGGATGTGACCCTATGGTAGGCGTGAATGTGAGCAGGTGCTTTTCATCGCGCAGTTTAACTTACATGGGATCCCTCCTGTTGCTAAGATGGACAGCTAAAGGAAACTGCGCTACTGGGACTGTAGAAAAAGGAACAACATTTCTTAGACTTAAAATCAAACCAAAGACTAGGAACTGTTTTATTAAAACTCCTAATAAAAGCCCAGCAAGCCAGATACCAAAACGGGCCTGACTGACCCACACAGTGAGAAAAAGTCCTGTTTTCTCAGCATTTTGTATGGCTGCCCCAGCCCCACCACAGGCAGCCTGCAGCAGCTCCAGATGTTGGAGAGGAACCTGAATGGTTTCCAGCTGCTCCAGTCAGCTCAGTTCACCACTGGTTATTGCTGAGGCTGCACTTCACGTAGGAAGATTTATATTAATAAATAAGGTGTTATGACCTAAAAGGAGAGGATTGCACGAAGTTCACCGAGTTTTTTTGGATATCACCTGACAACACTCACAGTAGGCACTTCTTACTCTCTAGTGCATATCAATGTCTCTCTTGGGTATCTCCAGAACAAGATCGTTTCTAGTACTGAAGTTGGGAAGAGCATTTAGCCAAAAAGGGGAGAGTAAAATTCTGAGTCCAATTAAATATTCAGAGCTTCATGTTGAAGCTTCCACAATTTTCAGTTAAAAGAAGAGCTAGGGAAAAAATATGAAAGACTCAAAAATATGTGGGAAAATATGTCCTGTCCCAGGAAATCTGGGCACCCTAGCTCCAGCTAATTTGGAGAAAATCCACAGGTTGCCATCTGTGCTCCCTGCCCAGTGAGGATAGGGACCTGGCCAAGTGGAGCTGGCTGGGAGTGGAACAGATGGAGAAGAAAGGATCATCTTTCCAAAGGACAGTACAGCTGCCTCTCCTGTGTGCACTCACTCCAGACCCTTGAAGGGAATTCAGCCAGAACTTCTGCCATGGACTTCACTGCAGTAATTGCAACCCCTCGCATAAAGACCATTGCATTAAGCAATTACCTAATCCTAATTGCGGTTTGGACGAATGTCTAAAGGAAATTGTTTAAAACTCTAGAAACAGAATAGTTTAAAAGAAACTGTGTGGGATTTTGAGTCCACAGAAGTCAGCACGAATTTTCTTAAAAGTTGAACTTAACAGATTCTTCTTGCTATGACTCTAGTTCAGGTTTTTTGTATGAATAAAAAATTTTTGCAATTCTTGTTCTTTTTATACTGTGTTTCTAGCTGGCAAAAGTTGGAAGGCATTCAGAAACTAGATTTCCCACAGTTTCTGACTGCTGTCCAGCTTCTGCTAGTTAAAAAAGCAGTTAGTGCTGAAAGTAATATTTCCAGAACTAAGGTTAAAAAAAAAAAAAGTGCCAGACAGACAATATTTAAGACAGATTGTTCTAAATTGTTCTAAACCTTTGGAAAACCTCGATGAAGTCTGAAAAAAATATTAATTTATAAATTAAAATTTCCCTATTTTTATTTTACATTTGAAAAGTTAACAGAGGAGAATGAAATTCCCTATGGAAAATTTAGTTTAGCATAAAACTTTATTTTTTGAGGAAGCCCCTGAGCTGCCTCTATCCCTGAGCAGAAGGCTGGCTGCGTGCTGTACCTGTTCAAGAAGCAGCATGCACTGAAAAATGCCTCTTCTGATTTTGGTAGATGTTATAAATGGACTCTATAGTGGCTGGTGATACTATCGCTTTTTCCTAAAACATGCAAACAAGAAGTCTCAGTACTCTTTTTAAAAGTAAAGTTTCAAGTCAGGTTTGATAAATACAGTGTTGTTTCTTACATGTTCTTATCMTATTAGCGGAGTATTTGTTGAAAACGGGATATGCCTTCTGCCTCAGACTATATAMATTTGATTCATACAAGTCTGATTGCTCCATGCTCCACTTGAAAGAAACTGAAGAAGTTTGAATGATTTTTCCCTTAAGCTTTATTTCTAAGCTCTCTACGGGCATTCCACAGATGCTGCGAGGCTCTATGTGTTGACATTAACACTAAATAAAGGTGCTGTTATATGCACATTTGCAACATGAAGTGTCAGAACCACTCAGGTACAGAGAAAACAAATGTGAATTTCCTTGAGCTACATTGATCCTAGCAATAGAAACAAGAAATACAGACTCTGAAACAAAGCCCCGAGTTTGCATTCCATATGTATGTGTGTTTATGACTGCTTGTTTCTTTTTTATGTTCTTGTCTATTAACCAATTATATAATCTGGGGTTGAATTTTGGCTTTGTTTTTAACCTCCTGCAAGGCACAGCACAAAGAGGAGCTGTCCCATGAGCGGACTGAGAAATGTCACATAGTTATAGTATCATCCTTGGTCTCCCTGCGGCAGGGGCAAGAGGCAATACAGGGCAGCAAATATCTAGCACAAACTATTTCCTCCACAGTGGAAGCAGATCAAAGGCCCCAGGCAGCTCTGAAAGAGATCCTCTCTGTCCATTCTGGTTTTTGACTAGGGAAGTTGGTCTTCTTGTCCTGCAATATGCAATTCAGACAATAAATGTAAATGATGTACCCTTATTCCTCTGCAGGGATGTACTGGCTGACTCATAGGCCAGTCTCCTGATAAAAAGCATCACATTTTTTTATTTAGCTCTAATAGCAGCTCAGCTGGACAAAATTGAGCAACAATATATATCAGTCACCTAAACGCATGGTCTATTTTAAAAAAATCTAAAAACACAGCTGACTTCTCTAGGAGCTATAGACTTTTGATAACACATTCCCTCACCCCATGTAGATGACCAGTTTAACTAGACAACCATAATTTCTAGAATTTAAGCCAATTAGGAACTAAATTAGGAAACATGACAGGGATCTAGTTGACTAATCTGTAACCATCCTAATAATTCCTGAACAGTAAGAGTAAATATTCTTTATATATAGAGACAGAACCTTTTCATTATTTTAAAAGACTCTATGGAAAAACCCAAGAATGAGATGCTAGATCTCCAAGGCACTATACCACAAGAAATCCCTTTCTAAAGGAATTTAATATTTGAATATTAAAATTAGGAAGTCTGGTAAATTTATGCACCTTTATTTCACCCTTCAGGGCATAGAATCAACATATTTCTCCAACATTTTGATTAAAAATATTTTCAGATAGCAATCTCTCTTTCTTACGTGTTCATATGGAGACTATGACCATAGCCTCTGAACCTCTTCTAGACACAATGTCTTGTGAGATGGAGAAATGCTATTGCTCCCAGTTAGCAAAGGGGGATGGATAAAACTGTTTGCTGATGGTTATACAGCCACGTTTACAACAGAACGGGGAGTTATGTGTTTAGGGCTTCCTATGGCAGTGCACCAACCAGGGCACAGATCTACCCCTCTGACTACAGCACAGATTTATCCCTGGGGTTTGGCTATCAGTGTTTATTCAGTCACCTCCTGGAAGAAACTTGGGCCCAACTGGAAAAATGTTGCTGTGAGCATGGAGCCCTTGGAGCCCAATTACAGTTTTCTGTAATTGTTTTTGCACAGCTTCTTTATAAATGTATGATAGAGTTTAAGTTGCAATATGATGGATTGTTCTATCCATACATAATATTTTCTCTTCTACAAACCCAAAGGATGTGGCTAACAACCTCTTTCATAGATAATACTAAGCAAAGTTGAGTTGAACCCAGAACAGAACAGAGCAGAGACATCGCTTGCTTAATCCAGATGGGCAAAAAAAATCCTTCTGATCCAACATTGTCCAAATAGAAGAAGAATACGTCATAATATGCCTTATTTTTTGAAGAAGGAGAAAAGCAATATAAATCAAAAATCCCTTCATGGTATAACCATAAGCCCTAACCTACGTAGGTATGTTGTAAAACGGACAAAACAATACTGCTTATTTGTGTGCCAATTAGGAAACATTGATGTGTGACACTGAGCAGAGGTATAAATAATAAACATTTTGGTTATTCCCCTACTAAATGGGATTGAGGAACTCACTTGTAACTGTTGAAAAAAAGTACTGTCAGTACCGTTCAACACTCTCAGAAATTTTGCCACAGGAAAAGAGCCCAACAAGCTGCAGCAGAGGTATGCTGAATATAACCCCTCGTTCCCTTCCCAAAACTCCTACCCCCACATTCCTATTTTCCAGAGAGTTTGGCTGTCCTTTCCCTACTGATGCGTGGGGTATGGGCAGTTGACTATAAAGGGTCTATTATTCACTCTCCTTTTGACAGCAACAGATTAAGTTTCTTAATTTACAAAGAACATAGATGTTACATAGTCTACACTAAATGTTGTTAATCATTGCTTGTCCATTCACTTTATTCTGTAAGATGCCATGCATACCAGGATTTTACTGCTGTAAAACTTTCCCTTCAGGAAAGACTAGACAGAGTAGTTGCAGTTTGGTGTCGTACAGGGTGACGTTTTGCCCAAAGACAGCAGTATTGGCACAACTGCAGAAGTGCGGTATGGCTGGGAAAAAGGGGAAATGAAAGCACGCTGCAGCTATTTAACATGTGGAAACTGATAGGAGCACACTGCTTGCCAGAGACTGGAAAAAAAGCCAAACAGCAAAATGTAATATCCGAAGTAGAAATAAAGTGGAAAAGAAACTGAGGGGATGGTCAAGAAAAGATGTGATATTAAAGATAGCAAATATGCTAAAAAATGAAGTAGGGTTGTACCTATACCACAGAAGAAGTAGCTGTACTTTTTTTGCTGAGCAAAACATCTCTGGTGAGGCCACACCTCAAATACTGTGTTCAGTTTTGGGCCCCTCACTACAAGAAAGACATTGAGGTGCTGGAGCGTGTCCAAAGAAGAGCAACAAAGCTGGTGAAAAGTCTAGAGCACAAGTCTTATGAGGAGCAGCTGAGGGAACTGGGGTTGTTTAGTCTGCAGAAAAGGAGGCTGAGGGAAGACCTTATCGCTCTCTACAACTACCTGAAAGGAGGTTGTAGTGAGGTGGGTGTCGGTCTCTTCTCCCAAGTAACAAGCAATAGGATGAGAGGAAACAGCCTCAAGTTGCACCAGGGGAGGTTTAGATTGGATATTAGGAAAAATTTCTTCACTGAAAGGGTTATCAAGCATTGGAACAGGCTGCCCAGGGACGTGGTGGAGTCACCATCCCTGGAGGTATTTAAAAGACGTGTAGATGTGGCACTTCGGGACACGGTTTAGTGGTGGACTTGGCAGTGCTAGGTTAATGGTTGGACTTGATGATCTTAAAGATCTTTTCCAACCTAAATGATTCTATGATTCTAGCAGAGATGGTCTGGAATACCTCATGCAGTTCTGCCCTCTCAATGTTGAAGGAGGAGGAACCACAGACCACAGCAGGAAAGGAGATGACCTATGAGGAGAACATGGCAGGCTCATCCTCGGAATGGAGTCATGCTGGAGGCTGAGGAGCATGACTTCTCCCCATAAACATAGCAACAGACAACTCGTTCCCCCTCCCCAAAAAGGGAGGGTAGCTATGAACAAAAGCAAATGCACAGTACAATGGTATAAAAACAGATGTAAAGGGAGTTACAGTAGTATTTGAATATAACAGTAAAAAGGTCAAAATATAGTTTGAATCTGCTCTCCATTATACATTCCAAGACAGATGGAAAATGGGACTTGATTTAATATGTTGCTACCCTTTTTGCACAGTACATTTCACTCGAGTCTCTCAATATGCATTGCACTAGATTTATATTCTTAGTTAAAAGAGTCATAACTTCTTCAGAGTGAAGAAGCATCAACTGCCTACCATGAATTTGTGCAATGATGTGCTCTTTTAAGATTAAAAAATGCATGAAATGCCCTGGAGTTGAAAGCAAAAAATCAGCTAGGCCATCCATTAAAATTACTGTTCTGTTTACAAATAATATAGCAATGTAGGAGAATATAAATGGGATTTTAGTTCCCAGAAATCCTGTAATTACAATGGGAAAAAGAGTTGCTATTCAGTCAAGCTTTTGTCTCACAATGCTTGTACATGCAGTCACGTCCACAGCATGTGAGCATATGGGTGAACATTCTCCACGCACAGCTCAGATGCAGGTGCAGCCATGTGCTCTTACCCTGACATGGTGTCTGCTATCTTGACGAATTTTCATTCAGTGAAATGAAGTGTGTTTCTGGGGTGGAACACAGCAACTGTTTAATGGCACACAATGATGTTCTGCAACAGCGTGGGATAAAGTGCAGAAAGGAATATGATACTGTATTTAACATTTCCTAACGGGGGTTTGCCTGTAGCTGTATCTCGTTAAGTATGAGGAGGACAGTAAGCTGCACCTTTCATCCTATTTTGCATGTACAATACTGCAGCTTGCAAAACAGAACACAGCTAAACATGTATGAATTCATATGGAAACATATAGGGGTAGGATAGAAGCACAAAGATACCTGGACATTTCTTCTACTTATGTCAGTTGACCAGCTGACTATTTTCCCTGGGAGACAACCAATTAAATAACTGTTGAAAATTATGTTCTGAACCTTTCCTTTCTCAGACCCTTTTTCTTAATCTCCAGAATTTCAGCCATATAAAAGGGCTATAAAACTGCAGAATTAAAATAAAGCAGTTAGGACTTTATCCTCTGCTAGTAAACCAAGATGAATCTGACAATTTGTAAAATGTGACCATCTAGGGAAATGAGAAAGGTCTTATGATGTTTGAAGTCTTATCATCTCATACTTTAAAAATGTTTTGAAACCTCAATAGCTTGGAACTGAATTAATTCACAGCCACAAGGAAAGAGGTTACACTTCATTTAAAGCTGTAAATCCTTTTAATGGTATTTAACTATTTGAGACATTGGACAATTTCCACTCAGGGCTGATAAGGACAGTAAACAAAAAACAAAACTAAAATGGCAGAAATACCAAAACGATTAAAGATGCCTTTGGCTGCACTCTGGAGGCATGAGCTCCATCCTCCCATCTCAATGCAGCATCGAGCACACAATGTTAGGGCAGGACACCAGTCACAGAGCAATTTTGTGTGTGTGTGTTTATGCATAAAAGAATTCACAGAGAAAGGGGGGAAATGCAACTGATGGACTGGGATGCTTTTGATGACAGTGATCACAGAAGTAAGAAAAATGTTGCAAATATGACACTAAATTATAATGTAGTGAAGAGAACCAGTTGAGAAAAAGCAATCTATTCTTTTAGGTGAACAATCAATAGCCCCTGGGACTGCCTTTTTATAAATGCTGAGGCTTCTTTTAAAGAGTGTCTCTTTCTGAAAATTAGAGCTGCAAATTATTTTCCCACTGTGGTGGGTTGGTATCAAAACTAGCAATGGAGGAAAGAAGCTCTGACTCCTCTCTTTACCCAGAATTACTCAGATGGAGGACTCTGACTTGGATCTAGACCACAATTAAACTTTGTTTGATCTAGCCAAGGCCACACGTATGTGATGGCTCCTGCATTTCTTTGGGGATGATGCCATTTTCCCAGTCTGTCTAAGAGCAGCTACGGCTTGCCAG
This sequence comes from Phoebastria nigripes, assembly GCA_035582835.1. NCBI lineage: Eukaryota > Metazoa > Chordata > Aves > Procellariiformes > Diomedeidae > Phoebastria > Phoebastria nigripes. Next base: position 644,854 of record JAYKAV010000877.1, on the reverse strand, counting down.
CTATGGAAGTGGTTTGCTGTGCCTGGTTTGCTCCATCGAGCTGGGGCCAGTACTCTGCTTCATGCAGAACGGCTCCTGGCAAAAATGCCCATCAGACTTTGCTAGAAATTGGCAAGGGAAATAGCTAAAAATCTGTTGGGTAACCCTACCCTTCACCCTTCCCCTGCTAATTCAACACTTCAACTAATATCTATTTAAAATACAGCCAATTAAAAAATGTTATTAAAAATACAGCCAATAAAGACTCTTGGCTTGCATACAAAATTACATGCACGAGCCTGAAAAATTGATATTTAAAGTTGAAATTTTATCACAGACATGTGTGTGTGTCCCCCGCCCCTCTTCATTCAATCCTCATCACAAGAAAAAGCCCCAAATGACAAATATGGTTGGTGGCCTGAAGCCTGGGTTTGGTGAACAAGAGAAAAATGGCCACTCCTTTTCAGAAAACTTTCTACCACCATGTTCCTTCTGTATTAGCTAAAGAGCTCCTGCTTTGCCATTTTTTTGCAGGCGCAATTACTGCAAGGCAACACAGTGACAGAAGCAAACATTACAGTATCCAGATCACAGTGGAGGCATCACACATTAATTGAAGTTATCTCTCGGTATTGTATCTCCTGGAAATCAGTATGAATTATGTGAAACAAATGTCATGTTCTCCCTACAAGAAACAATGCTTAATAGCCAGAGCTGGTTAGAGAAAAAATAATTGATGGAAGACTTTTTCATTAGAAAATGTTATGTCAGACTTGAAATGTTTTGCTGGAACATAACTCTTTGATTACATCATTGGAAACATTTCAAAACAATTTGGTTCCAACATACAGTATTTCATTTTGATCAATCTTCCATTCAGCTGAAGTAATATATGTGATAAAGTATATACAATATGCTATACCTATACTTTATTTCTATACGTTCTATATATTTTATTAGTTATTAAAATTCTATGTTACAGTAAGGCCACATTAATTCCAAGCAATAAAATAATTAAATGCAAGTTTTGATTTTTCTGTATGGAAGCCAAATAACAAAATATCAGAGTTTCCCAGAAATAACATTTGCCCACCGGTTCCTTTGAGAATACAAGACAGGACAGGTAGGACCTTTGATCTCCCCCTGTCTGAGAGCTTGCATTTCCAAAGGAGAGGAGGGGAAAAAAAGAGGAGGCAGGCATGACACATTGCTAGTTTGAAATCTGAAGTCTGCGAGGCTTTATAGCTGAACTTCATGCCCTACCAGCCCTCAGTAGCTCTTGGCCAGCRTGCATCCTGCACCCCTGCACTGCAAGAAACTGGAGCCACATGAGAAGTGGGGCACCAGTGGGGCAGAAAGAGTTTCTGAGGTGGGACTTGATGATCCCTGTTCTCAAACCCAGGTAAGTTAATCCAAAATAAACCTTTCCAAGTGAACTCTTTCCTGGAGGAAGACAGATGTTCAGAGTTACTGCTGTTTGTGTCTCTGGGGGTTACAACATTGTACATTAAGCTAACACAGCACTTCTCAGTGACTGTCTGGAACAGTATACTATTTGCCTTCATGTTGGTAGATAACAACATCCCTTCTGTGTACGGCTGCTGAGTCTTTCATGTGAAGCATCAGGCTTTCTTTCAATTCTATTTTAATTTCAAGTACTGAATTTCAGTTTTCAGTTTTGCGTTGGTTTCACCAGAACACAAACACACCTCAAAACCTGAAATTATTGTCTTAATACAAGCTCAGAATTTTTGTGGTAGAAAGAGCTGCCACTACATTGAGGAAGCAAGTCCGCAAAAGAAGAACAACATTTTGATTAAGATTGAGATGCAAATTTGCGTGCTTCCTAAGCCCACTTTTTTGTCTTAGGAGTGATTGGAGAAAGACAGTGGAAGATTTGACTTTAAAGAAGACCTCACTGCCAGCCCTCCTCTGCACTGTGGCAGAGATATGTGCTCGGCAGGTCTATGAGGAACATGGATGACAGTAAGGGTTAGTTGATTTAGTGGAGCTGAACTAATAACAAAGATCCAGTGGATGTAGGACCCTTGCCTTTGAGGGTAAGGAAGCTGGCTTATTGCACCACCGCTCTGCATTGCAGCTACACCATGCTGAGTAATGATGGAGGCCTGAGACCAAAGCCTGAGTGACACAATGATTTAATTGATTAGACAAATAGAAGCATCACATCATTTCCATAAGTCTTCTAATTTCTGGACTTCACACTTAATAGGCACAACCAACAGTTTTGGATTAAAAACAATTTTATAAAAATTAAGCTCCCTGGACTTGTTTTCTTGTTATGTCTGGGCTGAATATTATAATACATGCAACTCTGCAGTGATGGCACAGTAATGCCTGCATCATTTAGATGCTGTCTCTAGTTTCTCAAGGTACTTACTCTGGCCTCAGTAATGAACAGATATGACAATCGTTTGTGGTTAAGTATTCTGCTTGCTTTTCTTATGTCTCTCCAATGTTTTTCTCTAGCACATAGGAAAAATAAATATGTTAAGGACAGAACTGGATTTGCAAGGACCAAAGGCACTTAAGAAGTCTTTGGAGATTTTTTAGTGCAGTTTCTAGCCTTGCTTCTTACACAGACATGGCTTAAGTATCAAACTGTATCTATGTGTAAGTATATATACTTTTTGTGTCCTCCTCTTACAAGTCTTTGAGTCGTCTGCCAATGTAATTCATGTTTGATATGAAGAAAAGACCTCAGAAGTATGAAATGCCTGCAAGTTCCATGAAAATTAGTGTCTGGATAAAAAAGAGAGACCCTATGTACATGGTATTCTGGGGAAATATGACCCTAAATTTTTATAGCAGAGAGGTGTTAAAAATGTCTCAACTATAGCAAAAGCATCAGAATCTCTATCTTATTAAAAGCCAGAGAATCTCATCTGAACACATAGATCAATTGGGTAAAAGCTTCAGTCATTTCACTTCTGATTTTTTTTTTCATTTTCCTGCTAATACTGTATACCATACTCTCTCTTTGTTCAGTTGGATAGCATATAACTACAAATAAAGCATGTATTTACCATGTAGTGTCAGTTCCTAATTCCCCAGAAACTTAAAATCAGACCCATATATGATAGCAGGGCTCATTTTAATTTGGTATTATTTGGTATTATGCTGAGGTACAGATATAATTTCAAGGAAGAAGACAGTCAAGTACAAAACTTTGCTTTGTATTTTTAATATTCCATTGTGCAGAGATATTGTGAAAGGTGATCAAAAAGCATTAATAAACCTGAAGTCTTGAAGAATCAAAAGTCTTCATTTTAAAATCAGGGGGAGGAAATGCAAAAAACTGCTTAGCAACTTGAGAACAGTTAGCAAATGTGATGGACCAAACATGGAGCTGTCAGAATAAATTTTCATACAAAGATCTGAAAAAACTCAAAAATCTGCTACAGTGGAAAAGCTGTCACACTAACTTAACATGATGTAGGAAGGCATGCTTTGGCAATAAGAACAAGTACTGAGAGTCAATACAAGAGTATTTCCTCAGGTGCAATATTAAATGTATTAGCACTAAGCGCCTACTTCTAAGGAACAATGTCATCTGTAATTATTATTTTCCTCTTTTTCTCAGAAAAAGAAAATTGTCTGACTCTCCATTAGCTTGTATCAGAATAAGTGAGGATGGAATATAACAATCTCAAGAAAATTAAAATGCTGTAAGTCTAGATAATGAACAAGAGGTTATTAGCCGGTGAGTCAGCTCTCTCAACTTCAATTTTTGTCCAACCTTGAAAGTACCTACAAGTGCCCTCTCTGAGCTGAGAGTTCTCTTGGATTTTAACTTCAGACAGATATGTAGACCCAGCAGTACATTTATATGGATAAATGAGTGCCTGTATCTCTCCCAACACAACATGGAGGCACAGACTTTATCAGGTGAACCAAGGTAACAGCTGCGCAGCTTGCTTTTGCACAGTGTCCTGGTGCTGATTCAAGGACAGGGAGAACTGGGCTCTGGATCCTTCTCATGCTTACAAGATTTGGATCTAAATCTCCTTTATTTTGACTCCTCAGAACTCACAGGGCTGTTCCAGCACCTCCAGACACAGGTCATGACCTCTCATAAGGAAAATTATATTCTGATTACTCAGGAGTTAATTAATCAGGGATGTAATATTATCAGAAAATCATCTCATTCCTCCTCTGCCTGTATAAAATTAATCCTCTAACATATATTTTTTACTTTGATTTAAAACTTATATGATAAAGCTCCTATTATTTGTGTAAGTGGACTGTTAAACAGCTTAAAGATCTCATAGCTAACAAACTTCCTTTCCCTGTCAAATTCAAATCATTTGCACCTATCCCATCACATCTAGCCACATTCATTTGGAGTATTCTAATGAATTCTTTTCATGCTTACATCCCTCAAATGCTTGAAGTTCTTATCTTTCTCTTAGAAAGTATATTTGTAATTTTAATCTTCGTAAACCAATTCTTTGGTGCCTCAGTTGTATTGGTTATTTTGTTACCCGTTCTGAATACCTTACTTGGATGCTTCCAAGTGCTATGGTCCAGATTCAAGTTTCAGGTGTAGGTTCACCAGTATTCCTGTTATATTAAAAGTTTGCACACAAGCAAATCACATCACGTCTTTGCAAACTCACATCACTATTGTTTTTTCTATTAACTTGTTTCAGTGTTAATTCCCAAATTTGGTACAGGCACCATTCTTTTGTTCTGTATTCTGTAAAGCAGCTGGTACAAATTGGTCCAGGTGCGTAAGCGTGTAAGGGTTCTAAACGATCCAGAAATAGAAAAAAACAGCCTGTGTTCAAGATCATTTTCATTCAGTTGTGTTTGCCTCCAATAGCCAATAGCAAAATCTTAGATTTCAGTTTTCCCCAATAAAATAAATTTTCAGTACATAAATCCATCTTTTTGTTTGAGGCCCTTAATTTAATATTAAGTGTGACCTTTTTGTATGCTTTTTGGGGGGTTGCAAGGAATAGGTAACTAGCATCATCAGAAACAGTGTTTTGAAGGAGCAGGTGATGTGCAGAGTATTACTATTGCCACAAAAGCATAATGTATTAACTTTCCTGATCTTAAATATACGTACCATGCCTATGATTTCAAATGATAAGTAGATTTCACATCTTCAATTCTAGAAAAGGTTACAAATGAAAGGAAAGATCCTCCCTGACTGGGAGGACACAAAGGTGCCAATGAAAAAAAGAAAAGAAAAACCCAAAAACATGGAAAATTAAGGTTAATACAAAGAGTGGTGGAACTGGTGTTCCAAAACACCTTGATAAATGTTAGAAAGTCCTTAGTCAATTATGATTAGTACTCTCCACCTGCTGTATATGCCTGATGGACATTGGTAGAAAATAGGAACCTATCAACTGTAGGTGGCTCCATGGCAGAAAGTATTTCTGTGATTCTACTTAAATAAATATTTAAATTGGAGCTAAATACCACAGGTTGGTAATCCCCCTGAATTATTGTGATTTTGATTAATAAATTCCTCTTGAAAGTTTGCAAAGATCCACTCTGGATGGGGGTAAAATACGATTTAACGTACCAGCATCTGATGAAATAGTGATACAAGCCAAAATGCAAATAGATAGCAAATAATGTCAAATTAAAAACAGAAAGAAAACACGTACAGGTAGGAAAAAAAACCATAGAAATGTAATATCTACATTTTTTAGATAAGTGGGTATATACAGCTGAGAAAAAACAACCTGAATAGAGTCACATGGAGAGTGGGTCTGTCATCATCCAAAAAGCTCTATTCTATTACAGTATTTTCGTTAGACTTCCACATCTTCTCGGTGTTACAGAAATTTCAGTTTTAACAAGAATTTTACTTTTTGCAAGATATATTTCTCCCATTGTCCTGGTTCCGGCTGGGAGAGAGTTAACTTTCTTCCCAGTAGCTGGGGAGGGTGTGCTGTGTTTTGGGTTTGGTATAATCGGAGCGTTGATGGCCCATTGGTGTTTTGGTGTTGCTGGGTGGTGCTTGCACCAGGCACTTTTCGGCCTCCCATGCCCTGCCAGGTGCATGGGAAGCTGGCGGGGGGAGCATAGCCGGGGTGGTTGACCCAGCTGGCCAATGGGGTATTCCATACCATGTAACGTCATGCTCAGTATAAAAACTAAGGGGGGGGGGGGCCCCGGGTCCTGGGCTCTCGTTCGGTTCGGCGGGTGGTGAGCAATTGCATTGTGCATCGCCTGCTTTGTATATTGTTGTTGTTGTTGTTATCACTGTTACTATTACTGTTCTACTTTGTTTTATTTCAATTATTAAACTGTTTTTATCTCAACTCGCGAGTTTTCCTACTCGTGCCCTCCTGATTCTCTCCCCCATCCCACCGGAGCAGGGGGGTGAGTGAGCGGCTGCGTGGTGTTTAGGTGCTGCCAGGGTTAAACCACGACACCTATATAAAGTCAGCAGACACAAATTTTCAGAAAACCACTTACTTAACGGCTGTGTGTTGCTTCACTGTGTGTGACAGGAATTCAACTAACATGATGCTTGAGATATTTTTAAAATTCACAAATATGAAAATAAACTGTAAAAATATGCTTGAGATTAATTTTTTATTCATGCAGTGCAGCATCTATCAGTTTACATGTATGGTACTCAGAGTTGCTATTGTTACTCTCTGAACTGAAAAATCATTTAAGTTCAGAGATAAGCCTTTTAAACTGGCCTGCTGGGTGGAAAGGGACACTGTATCTCAGTGAAATGATTTTATCTAGAAAAAACCAGAACACTGAAGCTAGGGAAAAGACATGCAGCCCCCCTCTACTCTTTGAGCCAAAGTACAGCCAAGAATAATGTGTGATATTATCAGCAAGTATTACTGCGGTTCTCTGTAGGTGGCAAACGTAATACAAGCATTGGTAACTCAGCAAATAAACTAATGGCAATTCTCAAATGCTGTAATGGAAATGCCAGGGCAATTAAAGAAAGGTCAGTAAAATATACACACATTGGCAAGGATCCTCACACTTAGAAAATAATTTGAAAAAGAAATTAGAGGGGTTCTCTTCACTCTCTGAATATACTATTGATGAAGAACAATCATAAAATGATAAAAAAATGTATCAATAACATATATATTCATTTATGCATATGCTTAGTTATATGTCACAGGAACGTTTCAAGGATCGGATTATTGGTTGCATTTTCAAAAATAAAGGCTTTTGACATGAAACCATTTGCGATCTATTTTTATTTTTAAGGCCTTATATGGTTCTGGCTGGTGTCTGCAATCTGCCAAAGAGAAAGCTGGACAAAGCTAAAGTTAATTGACCCTCAATTCTCCTTTAATTGTGGATCTAAGGATGGTATTACAAGATTTTATACTGACTAAAGTACATTTTGCTGTAGCTGGTTTTGAATCAAATCCATCCCCTCTGGCTCCTCACACACAGCTCACGATACATTTTCCCGTCAGGGACTGACACACTGCCTCTTTTGCTGAGTTCCCTACAGGTGTGAAGCAAAAAGGGCACACGAGAAACATCTGACTTCCCTTCGGGTTTGCAGGCTTTGGGAAGTGGGTAGAAGCATTTTCCTCTGGTCCTTCGGTCCCTGGCTGCGGTGCCACTGCAGCCAACCCCAGGGACAGCTCCTGCATCCCACCCTCTATGTCGGGAACCCTCCTCCCTTCCTCACTCAATGGATAAAGCATCTCCCTCATCACCACACATGTGCAAACACCCCTCCTGGCTTGGCTTCTCTCCTTACCGTGGACTTCTCCGCAGGCAGTAACGCTCAAACACTGTTTTTAATAAACAGTGACACCCTTCACTCTTTTGTATGTAAAGCATAAAGCAGATATTGCCACAGGAAAGCCCCAAAACTCAAATGTCCCTGTTCCAGTCATTCAATTCAGTGAGTACTTTGGAGTACAGGTCTCATGAAAGACACCATAATAAAATAAACATATGAATTCACATTTTACAAAACCGAAAAAGTTCCCAGTAAGAACATCGCTGTGAGAAAATGAAACCATTTTCTTCCTCATTGCACCTCCTGAAGTTTCAGATTTTCTGTAGTATCTCTGTGTACAGCTGAGGTACTCCATACACTTGTGTGAAGGGAAACCTCACTAATTTTGCATATCTGATAGATGTGGACTGAAATATAGTTATGCAGAGTAAGAAAAGTAAGGATTCTGGATGTAAATTGAGTAATACCTAAGACACATGTGTGTTACTTAGGAGTAAATAAGACCATGTGGCACTGTAAATGAACACACAAGGGATCCCAAAGTTTCAAGCAGAAAGAACAGTTAGAAATGGTAAAGAAACCATTTTCATTAACTGAAAAATGCTATCAAATTATATTTAATACAAAGCTACCAAATCTACTAAATGAACTGTCAAAAATTTTTTCTGAATCCATTCCAATGTTACCAACATTTCAAATAATAATATTAAAAAAAAAAAGATGCATTGAAAGTATTGAAATACTCAGTTTTAACATATCCTGAATAAAATGCAGTGATCCTCAATTTGACATTATATCTGGTTTTGATGTTTCATTACATGCTAAATTATAAACATCAGAGAGTCCATCAAAATTTCAGATTATTTTGCTGAATCATTTCAAAGCAGATTTTATTTTTACTGGGTTGTATGAAGAATTTAGAGGCTCAATTCTGATATAAAATGAAACTATGTTTCAAAGCCCTCAGAATTCTTCAGAAACATGTTTTTCTGGCTTTCGTATCGCAGTATTTAAACTTTGCAGTTGTCTTTGGACTGCTGTTCAATCACAGCAAAACTTTTAGTATTCTAGTATATTTAAATATGAACTGTCTTACCAGACAAACATTGTTTTCAAATGGCTATTCAAAAGAAAGAACTGTGAAACAGGAAAGGAAAAGAAATGGAGAATGATACGGAGTATGAGGAAAGAACATCGGTGGAAACAAATGAAGGACAAAGTAGAAAACATCAAAACAAAAACGGAACTTAAGCAGGATTTTCAAAATTGTTCGTTGTTAAAAGTACAAGTCCAACGTTAAAAGAACTCAATATCTAAGCTAGTTTTGTAACTAACAAGAGCAATTAAAATAACCATTTTTTAATTTTCATTAATTGAATTTTTTTTAAGCATTGTGATAGCCAAATAATTTAATTTACCCTTGCATAGTCTTTAAGAGAAGAGAGCTGACCACTGAGGGTAATACACTTTGAAATCAGATTCAGTTTCTACATATCCACATGCCAGATAATCTACCAGATAGGGATAGCTGCAGCTTGAGCGGGGAAAGGGGAAACAGCCTTCATGTGGGAGCCACACAGCAAAGGGCCCCAGCTGCTCCCCTTCTTACCACCTGGACGGTGCTGCAGACTGCCCAGCTATCAACTAACTTTTGCCTTCTACCCAGTAAACTCGCCCCTGCTGTACTTGCTGTGTTTCTATTTCTAATAGAAAAAAAGACTCAAATAAATCATAGAGCAGACACATAAAAATGCATCAATAACAGAATTGGATTAGTGAATGCTGATAGGAAAAGTAATTAATTTCATATTACTAACCTTACGCTAAGAATTGAATCAATACTAATACGAAGTAAACTGCACTAGATGTACCCATTGCTAAGTTAAATGTTCACAATATGGGATCACAGCTCTAACCTACTGTGAGTTTATTTGTGATGAGAAATACAAGAAAGGATTATGAGTAAGCACAACGTATTTTGAAACAAAGAGTTTGCAAGAGATGTTTAGTAAGTTTGCATACCTTTTTACATGCATATCAATAATGGGTAAGGTACTACTGAAGGTAAGCACAACAAATTTCGTATCTGTGAGTCTTAAACCACCTGCAAAACTGTGCTTTGGAGCTGGAACTAAAATGTAATGTTGATGTCTCTAATTTGGATTTAAACTGAATATTCCTTCTATATAAGTAAAGATGAATTTGTAAAATATCCAGCTTTTTATTCAACAGATACAGTTTTTTTGCTATTCAAAGTCCTATTTATTTAAAAAAATAAGTTTTAATTTTGTTCTTTAAAATAACTTTTCTGCAGCTGTGATGGTATAAAGATAGAAGGAAAACAACCTGAAAGCATAGGTAATCTACTAATCTTCTAATCTTCTATTAGACAAATTGTGATAATTGGGAAAAGAAGACAACTTTTAGATTCAGGGTTACATGATACATTTTCTTTGTCAAGGAAGCCAGCATGAAAAATATCCTACCCCTACATTGCAGCTCCTCACACCACCACTGCTGTCAATGCAAGTGGTAATGGGCCACATGACGAATTTTATCATTGGTGTAATCTGGGTAAAAATAATCCCTTTTTAGGAAAGGTGGTGGGTTTGTTTTTGTGGGTTTTTTGGTTTTGGGGTTTTTTTGGTTTTTTTTTTTTTTTTTTTTTTTTTTTTTTTTTTTTTTTTTAAATTGATTCACTGATACGGTTAAGACATTGTAAGCAGCTGTATCAGAAAAGCTGAGGGGATGGCAGAATATGGTGCCGGGGCAGGAACGAGTGAGTAGGAACAACTACCTGTGGCACTGAGGCTGTTCCCTTGCGGAAATCCAGTTTTGCAGTTCCCTCATCCAAGCTATTATGATGAAGCAAAATCCCAGGTTGGAACAGGTCAGGCACAAGAGTCCTCATCTTAAACTTACAATGTTCTTCAGTTACTTGGGTAAAACAGGTAGGTAGCACAATTTAAGGGCAGAAGAACTGACAGGCTAGGAGACTTTGGGACTCAGAAAGAAAAGAGTTTTGGGTATCAGAGATTAAGAGATGTGGCAGCAGAAAGACTGTAAGAAGACATGAAACCAAGGTCTCTTCCAAGTCCATTATTTTTTGGTAACCTGGGAAGGGTTGAATTGCATTTCCCAGACTCTTCTACTAAATACATTTTATATGCATCTCATAGTGATGATGGTTGGGTTTAACCTCAATAAAAGGTGTTTATTTTGGGGGAATTAGCCTTGAACAGTAGCTTAGTATTTCTATTCTTTATCACTTGTCTGTATAAGTCAATTGTCTGTATAAGTCCATAGGTGGTGATAGTTGATGTTTTCCTAAAATTTCTAAGAGGGCATTGAATATGCTAGATATAATATAATCCCTCTGTGTTGAGCATTTGTAGGATCCATGGATTTTAAACATTCTTTTGTAGGGAGCACACGTGTTCACAGATTTTGTGTTATGGCTCTGGTGGTTTAATTCACTATGTAAACAATTAAAGCAGCTAAACAATCTTTCTTTAGACTTCATTGACTACTGGCAAGATCACCATTGGCGATAGTAGAAGATTACCTGCTTCACTCATATGAAGACCTCCACCCACAGGCACCTAATTTTGTGTGTCTTAATCTCAAACTGAATCTTATAAAAATCATGCATTACCTGCACATTAAGCATGCTTTTTCTTATCATTATAAGCGTTGCTGCCTTAAAGCATGAATGGGCATGCCTCTTGGAGAAGGACTACACAACTGGAGCCCACTGGCTCTGACACTGAACGTCTGAGACACTATCAGAGTACCATGTAGTGGTAGGGAGACCACAGGCTACTGATTCAGCTCTCCACATGATCACAGGGAGGCACCTGGCAGGATAAAAACCCTTGAGGACCGGTGGGAAAGACTTTGCTCATTCTCATGCCTGTCAAATTGACATGATGTGCAGCTGTAACCTGGGGAACAGAACTACCCACTGTGCCATTCTGGGAAGGACTAGCAAGCAACAAAAGTACGTATGAGCTTTAAAACTTCATTTTTAAATCGCAGACTTGTTTTGCAGAGTGAGACTTTACAGGAGGAAGTTTATCTTTTCCTGATAGACTAGCTACTTTTGTTCTGAAATCACTGAGAGATAATGGAGGCTCATTATGCAATTTTTGAGTCACTTTCAGTACAATAACTCATTGTAATTGGAATCGTGTCTTTAATTAGCTTCTTGATTTGATATTTGGGATTTCTGCGAATTAGGAGAGAGATTAAGAATTGCTAATGCTCTTGCATGTAACCTTCACTCTCAAATTTCAGTGGCCTCTCTAAAGGACAGAACAAGGAAATGTGAAGGGGGGGTTATAACTGTATTTGTGAAGATTCTTTTTGGTCTTTTAAAATACACTTACTCTTCCTACTTACAGTATTTATTTGCTAGGATTTCCCCATTGCAGTTGTTCTAATTTCTAGATATAATGCAACTTTATGTTAGGAACACAGAACTAGAATGCATCTTCTGGATCATGAAGGCAATGTTAAGAAATCAAATAATGTAATTCATAAACGTATCAAGCTCCAACCCCATCTAATTCCCCCCTCCCCTCCACCTCCAAAAGGAAGGCTACACTGAAGCCCTTCAGGTTTGCCAGCTATTAATGGTCTTCCACTCTAGTTCCAGCGCCCTGGAAATCCTTCACAGCTCCCTTCTGAAGCAGCTCCTGCTGTGCTAGCCACCTCTGCAGAAGGACTGCTGCAACATCACCCACATGCTAGCTAACAGTCCTGAATGTGGAGGAACCACAGAAACAAATTTGTTCCATTTTTGATCTGTAATGAATTTTAATTAAAAACTGCAAATGACTGCCACTGCTACAAGAAGGAGGCCCTGCTTCCCGTTCCATTCCCAAGGTGCAGTGGGCAGCAAAAAAAGTTTAAGGTAGCTCACGCAGGATGAAAGTGAAAGTCACGTACCACGGACAGCACTGTGCTGCAGGCAGGAAGCAGCTTTCTTTGTAAATATGTTATAAAAATAATACAAGATTCAATTTTACTAATCTTAAGGTCAAGTAAACTCCTTTTGAACTTAATAAGAGCAGTTCCCCTTTGAAATTCCTGCTCATTACTCAGTTGTCACATTTAGAATACCTCCTGGGTGATACGAAAAGTTCCACGTCCTCACAGCTTCCTCCATAAAGTCAAACTGAGCATTTCACTGAAAGGATAATTCTCCTTTTCTTAAAAGTAAGTTGTTTTTGTTGGATTGTGCACCCATGTTCTAGATATCTTGAGACTGTACAGTTTTAATTTTTTTTTGTCCCACAAAACAATAAACAGAGGCTTTACTAAAGGCAAGCACACTAAAAGCTTAGTATTGGTAGAGATGAAAACAAATCATTAAGTAATTCTATAAAGTGACGCATTTCAAAGCTGTTGAAATAATACAGAATAAAAAACCCTACCATTGTTTACAGCAGACTTTTTCTGGGGCAATGAATCACTTCCATTCTTCTCTGTCTATGTGATTAATTTTTTTCCTCTTGCAAATTAATATACTGCTGAAAAATCTGAAGTGAGCAAAACTGGCCAGGTAGCTAATTAAAAAATTGTACTGTATAACTTTGCCTTCTCTGGAGAATATGCAAGCAAGATGCAAATATTTCAAGATAAAATAAGGGAATGCAGGGACTTCACAGGCATACTTCTAATGAAATTTAAAAATCTATCTATAAAAAGAGAATATTCCTTAAAGTTTTGGGTAAGGCTTTCACTTTCTGATCAGTCAAATGTCTGTGGCTTTCTGATTATATGAGGTGCTCCCATTTCCTACTCTCCCTAAGGAGATATTAATGAACTTTTTTGCTGTGAAGCATCAAAAGCACTCTAAAAATTAAATTATTGGATCACTATTGTTTTTAATTTCTTTAAAGATATTGTACGTTTGATGTATTTTTCTTCTAATGAAACAGATCTGTTATTTCATTAGCCTTCATTTCTCTAAGATACATAATAGTTAATGTAATATTACATGTTTGTTTTTCTACCCCTGAACATTCACAATTTCCAGGGAACAACCTATGTCCTGCAAATTTTACTGTTTTCTAAAATATGACCATCATTCCACTATTACTATGGCTAGTAACTAAACTTTGTATTGAATTAAATAGTCACAAAATTAACACATGTTTATTCATCCCAAGTAAAAATGAGCACGTCCTTCATCACAGAGTACTTCAAAATTGCAGAAGGGCCAAACACCTCTGTATTCCCCGTCTACTGCAAGGTGAAGTTTTGCAATATCCTACACTCAGGCAAGGCTCTGAACCACAATGCTCGCACATCAGTTGTTTTCCACTCAGTCAGGACTAGTCAAAACACATGAGGATCTTCACTTTCAAAGTCAGACGTGAACAGTATATACAGTACATATATAAATACACATTTATGTAGAGGTAACTTCCCCAGTCACATTTACCAGAAGATTAACCAGTCCTTTGACTGGGGGAACTTTCCTTTAAATCTGCTTTGGTTCTTTAAACTTGTGTCTTCCTGAATATTTTCCTCTTCTTTCCTAGTATATTATCAGCTCTCCAGGGTTCTCTTAGAAACAGCTTTGCTTTGAGCCTACTTGCTTTACCTCACTACACACTAAGCCAACATATTCATGGGATGAATACAAATTAAACTCAGAGTGAGTTCAAAGGAAAGGAACTCATTTTTGATACTGAATCACCAACCTAAATAAAATTGTATACAAATGTTAAATTTTAACAAATATTTTGAAAGTAGAGCATAGAAATACTATATGGAAAAACAAAACGATACAATTAAGAACCTAAACCAGACAAACATTGGTTAGCGATATGTTCAGAACACTACTTAGGCCAGAGAAGAGAGAAGTTTCCTTCAAATTATTGCCTGAATCCTTGGATTTGTCATTTTTGTCATCTTAACCCAACCAATGAACATGTTCTGGAACATTTTAAGTATCCTGAGTGATACTTAGTGCGTCCTCTGGGAATGTGTAGGTATGAACCAAAACTTTAAGATATGTCATTATTTGCTGAATCAAGGTTCAGTAAGTTTTATTTTCTATTGTCCATACTAACTTCTTTTCCACAGCAAAAAGGGGAGATTTGGCAGATTTCTGCCATATTATATTTCACAAGCCTACCACAGTGCACAAATATTGCTCCTGCTATTACCTACTTTCAGTGAACACTCTTCAGGTTGAGAAACATCCATGACAAGGATGTGTCTATACTTAGTGTACGTTTATTTCACAGTGCTAATGTTTTACAGTGGTTCATACACAAACTGAGTTCACCAAACATCCTACTGAGCTACCCGAAGCTTCCTTCAGAAGGACCTTACCAACAAGGAGCTCTGGCAGGGGAAAGTGAGGTGCAGTTTAGCCTCTCTGGTTTTAGCCTCTGATATGTGAGACATGCAGGACAGATGTAAAATTATTTTGGGCCAGCAAAATAATTTCCCTTCTGATTGCACGTACATACCTCTTATGGCTCACACAGGCATGATCTCTTTGGCTGCTCAGAGGGTAACAGAGCAAAACACTGCACCTTCCTTGTGATTTATTTAAAACCACGATCAAGCTTTTAGTATGTGATCTTCTCTCAGTATACTTTTACATGCCTAAATCCCATGCAAAGTATGGGCCCCTTACCTGGTCGCCAAAAGCAGTGCTGTCCCCACCTTGGCCTGAGTTCCTTTGTTTGAGAAGTCCACGTAACGGCCAACTTGCCAGAGCACATAGACCTATCTTCACAGGAAGATGAACACAATAGCTACAAGTGACACTGTCATTAGTTCTCACTTGATGATTTCTAATGTTTTTTCTGCCTTTAATGAGCCAGATTCCAACCTTGTTTGTAAGAGGCAGACAGTGATGTCAGGGCAGAGCCATCCAGAGACAGGATGCCAAGTCTAAACATAATGAGTCAAGATTTTGGCCCTTTCAACACAGAAAAATAGGTGTAACATACACATATGAAATAATCACTTGTAAAATTCATGTTTCAGAAATATCTTACTTTAGTATTTCCACAAAACAATAGCTACCCTAGCATAAGTATTTTCAACTTAAAACAAGCATTTCTATTATTTCATATGCTACTAGACACGCTTCTAACCAGAAAAATGCATTAAACTGGTTTAAAAAAAAAAAAAAAAAGTATTTTCATTTGTGAAGTAGTGCAAGAAAGTTCCCCGAGTATCTGGGGCAGGAAGTGATTGCTTTACTGAACACACAATGCAAAGGAGGAAAGAACTTTTTTTATGGAAACACTGATGTGTAAACCAACTAATAAGACTCACCACCCCTTTTCAAATGGAGCGTAAGTGGTAAGCTTAAAGTAGCCAAAAATGATTCCTGACCAGAATGTTTTCATCCTCTCTGTACAGTGCAATACATGGACTGTCCCAGCCCTCAGCCACTCAAGAGTTTCAGTCCAAAATCCTTTGAAATGAAAGCTCTGCATGGACTGTAGAGGGCTCAGATCAGAGTTTATATCTACAACACAGTGAGCAGAGATCCTGAGGGTGATTTTTTTAAAGAAGATTTTCTTTCTTCATACATGCTTAATTGTATTTCACTACATAAGTGTGGTCTTAACAACTGCATTTTTTCAAGCATAATGTCTTTATGAAATTATACACTGATTTGGATCCTCTAGGGCAGACTTCTGGTCATATTTACTGAATGGAGAGTTAAGTTTTTAGGAGAATTAAAGTAAGACTTCACTGACAATCCCTACACCTTGCTGGAATCTTAATGTCAGGTTCACTCCCCTTTCTTACATGTAAATCAGTGTAATTAATTTTCGTCTGATTCTCACTATGGTTCCAAAGGAGAGATTTTTAAAAATCAAGTAAGTTTCCTCTTGGGAAAGCATCCCACGGGGAGAGAAGGACAGAAAAAAATGCTAATTGCTAATGCACAAAATATTAGGACAAAATACAAGCCTCATCATAAGAGACGGAGGAAATGTGAAGACTATGGCATCAATTGTGATGCTTAGGCTGCATTTTCCCCAAACTGCTGCTCTACCTGGCCTTTGCATTGTGCAAGTGAGTGGGAGGAGGAGAAGGGCCATGGGGCCATGCCCACTGCTCTGGCAGAACCCCTCAAGTGAGGTGTGGCAAACACCAGCAGTGCTGCTTCCACCGTTTAGCCCCTGTTGCTTTCAGCCTCCTTCTGACTGCTCTGGTTTACTGGGAGGAGACTATGATTTATACTTTATATTGCTTTTAAATGGCTGCAAGCACAATACTGGATAAATATGAACACAAATGAGCACACTGCCATGAGGTGTACTCTCCTCAGCATGACTCGTGTGCTGCTTGCCCTTCAGCATAGGATCCTATACAGAATTGAACTGTAAAACTGTTAAAGGAGTTTTGAGCTCTATTACTGTGCTGGTTACCAAAACAGGCACTCACAGAGACAACACTACTGACATCACGGAAGTGGAAAATGAACCATTACGAAAGGTTTGACTTTAACAGCTCTTTGCAGTACAATCATAACTGCAATCTTGAGCACATTCTTTCCATGACTATAAACGAGGCAGCGTGTCCCGATTCACGCGAATGAGGGCTATAAAACATCCAGAGTTTTCCAAGTCATTGCGATGAAGCAAGGCAACCTGTGGCAACCACAAATGTGGAACAGTGAGGCATTGTTTTTTTGATGTTATTGTTGTTGCCAAGACTGCTTGGAACACTTCACTGGTCAATGACTGTAGCCCTCGATTTTAAGTGCAGAAGAAAGAAGTAGCATTTTAATAGATATTCCACTACCTGCAGCCTTAACCCTCTCTACAGGGTGAGGCAAGACAAGTGAGGCAGGAGAAGGCTATCTTATTGGCAGGACAAGAAGGACTACCGCTTCTGCCCCTGCACCACAGTCTACTGTGGTGCAAATGGATATGCCCCCCAAATGGACAAAGCTGTCACTAAAGTAACCACAGTGATGGCAGTTCTTGAGCACTGACCCCAGTCCAGCTGACCACTGGCTGGGCAGCAATAAATCTCCCACATCTGGCAGTGAAAGAACAGCACACTCGATTTGGGCGCTCTTTCAAGCTTCATAGGCCTGCACACAACTGGGCAGAGCTGTGTCTTAGGATGTCATTTTTCCACAGTGCCCAGATGTAAGCAGGAAAATCACTAGATGTGAGTCTGAACCTGTGGGGACTTTTCCATGTTGTTCTGAACTGATTCGGGGAAAGAACAGTGATCCCTGTGTTGCTTAAAAGGAGGAATAGACACTTGCGTAACTGCAATGGTTATCCCTTGCAATCCCTCTGGGTGTTATTTTCATTGCATCTTTAGCCAATCTCATTAGAGCTCTCAGAAGAGTTCAGTTCCTATCAACCGTGGAAACATTATAAAAACAATTGATTAGGAAAACCTATTCAAGCACATCTCCAGCTAGAGTAGAGTTATTTCCACTGTGTATTTCTAAACCCCTTTTTCAGCGCTAGTAGCACTTCGATAGCCGTGGCCAGGTGGCTGAGATGATGGGACAAGTGGATATAGGTGGGATACACAGACTCCAAAGATTATTTGTGGGCTGGATGACAGAAATTATGCACTTTTCCATTCCTTCTTCAGTGAATGACTGTCCACAGTAACTTTAAGGCTCAGATTTTCCAGGATGGTATGATGAATTCAGACTGTTGTTTCTTCTTCCTTAAAAGCTGACCATACGGTCACTCAGCAACATTCTTTCAGCCAGCAAGTTTCCTTCCTTGATGTCTTATTATATAAATAATATTATTTATAACACTTATATAATAACTGTTTTATTGTGTTCACCTTCATTATAACAAACAAGTTAAAATAGGCTGTACTAGAAAACAAACAAAAATCTCAGTCTGAAATGTAATATAATGCAGCCTTGACACTAATGGGCATAAATGCTGCCCTACTTCAAAGTCTTCTGCCTGCCAAGTTTCTTCCCTAAGATCTCCAAGAATTCACTCGGGTCAGCTCAGTTCCTATGTTTGAGTCACTGCTGCTCCATGGGTATTTTCCCAGTGTTGAACCACAGTGACAGAAATCAGGTAGAGAAAAAAACTCACACAGCTTTTTCGTCATAACTTTTAATATATGGACAACTAGCTCTATTGCAACCAATAGTGTGAATCGTGTTTTTTTAAAGGCCACCAGTTCTACCTACTACTACAAAGTTCTCCAAAATACACATTCAGATTTGGTGTCTCTCCTGATGGAATAGAGCATAGTAAAGACACCAAATTTAGGTGTCAGTCTAGCCAGTATTTTCATAGATAAATCACCCAGTGGATATGGCTTTTCTTGAAGGCTGGCAGATATTAAAACCTCCTTTCATGCACACCTGGAAATAACAGCATGACTCCTGTCATGGGTTGAATGTTCTCATTAACTGGAAACTCACCCAGTTTTTGCAAAGCATCCTCCTGCCACTTTGCGTAATATTGACCAGCATATTCAGGAAATAGCAAAGTGCTATATAAATGCTCCGAAAGTAACACTTCTCTGCCTCTCTCTTTGTGTCTAAGCCCACATACCTGTAGGATCCAGAATCTGTGGTGGTCTTGAGGGTTATTTTCTCCTCCCTACATATRTGCGAAGACAGCACAAGGTTCACTTGCAAGGCCGTGGTTTCCTCCTATAGTCTGAATTCTTTCTGGACCTAGGTGAACTGAATTTTAAAAGGATCCTGGAAAGTCTCTACAGATCAACTCAAAATTATCTGAATTGAGAGCATTTGCCATAGGGAGTAACTTGTTAAAAATGACTCTGAACACCTGGATGTGAGAGACCAAGAGGCTTAACATTATCTACCTGTCAGTGTATGTCAGGTACTGTAACCAAAGAAAGATGTGTCCTTCCAATCAGAGGTGCCTGTGATAAAAACAGGTATAAGGCAGAAGAGAATAGGCAACAGAGAGCAACTTTGTTCATGCTAATAAAGTTAAATGATGAGATTTGTGGTGGGCAGCATTGAATCCTGAAGGAGACTGTGAAATAAGAGCACAGAGAAGAATTCATATATTGTTTCTTCACTCAGATGTTAAAAGTTCCTGTGCTACTGCTTAATGGATAGTCAACAATGTAGCACACAGATTTTATCTGTGATTTCTCTCTGGCTGTGTTTATAACATCACATTTAAAATATTCCAATGATGGGAAACTTTCATTCCATTACTACTGACTGTCTGGGAGCTCAGAAGCAAGTTTATTAGTTACAGAGTGTATCATACACTCAAATGTTACCGCCTCGAATGCAAACCAGCAGGACAACTACAGTTATCTAAATGCTCACTAACTCTTACAAGCAATATCTTTATTTAAGATATATAAGAAAAAAAATGTTGACATAGCATGTTATTCATTTCAGATGAATGCTGCCTGACCTTTTAGCACTCACAACTTAGTAAGACATGTCCATCCAGCTGTCCCTCCTAAATGGGCATCAGCCAGACTGATGCAGACAGATTATCTGTGAGCACACCACCATGTGAGCTGTATGGTATGGGTGTAATGAATGGTGCACAGGCAAGGCTGAGCTGCTGAGCAGGCTGTGATGGTGATTAGAGGGAGACATAACACTTTATGGGAGGATGTACCCAAGTGACGCCTGGGGATGACCTCAGTGTAGTGGAAGAAAAGATTTATGGTGCTGAATGTCTCTTTTCAGTACTGTGTTACACGGACAGCAAGGGAAAGATGCTCCAGCAGGAGGTTTCTTAGCAGACATATAGGAGATGTATTTAGTCTTTGGATAAGAGAAGTATAGTGATAAGTGGCATTATGTGCATAAGAGGCAAGGGACTGGATGAGGAGGTTTAGAGACATGACAGTGATTTTTTTAATGGAATAAACTGTTTTCACGGAAGAAGCTCCGGTCCAGTGCAGTTCCAAGGAAGGATGAGAGTGTATTTGTTGTGTTTGTAATAGAATACAGTGCAGAGGGCAGAGGTAAGGTGAAAAGGGGTGCACCTGAGGCGTGGCAAATAGTGGACTGGATATTCTAGTAGGTCTCCCCAGATTTTGTGCTAATGGTTTCTTTTTTTTCACTGAGTGCTTTAGTCAATTACCCTAAAAAGTGGTAAATGTAATAAACATGTCTTATGTCTACATAGTTCTGTGTGGCACTGAATGCTATATAGCATATGCTATACGGAAATACCATAGCATTAAGTGTTTGGAGATGAGAGCAAAAAAAATAGCATTCAGACATTATTTAATTTTCTACATAAGAAAATACTGCCTCACAGATTCCATTCTCACTCTAATCTAAATCAAAGATGGCTTATGTTAAGCTATTGTGTCACATTAATGAAAAATGGCCTAAGAGAGGACCCTGGCACTTAGTTTTCTAAGTTTAGTCTTTATAAAACCAAGGAGCTCCTTCTGACTTCGACTCTAAGACTCTGAAGCACTCAGAAAATGTTAGAAAAGGAATTCTGTGCTCGACAGAGATCACTTGTATGAGCCATACCCTTTAGTGACTGCACCTGTTTGCCACTGTCTCATTTACGACACTTGTAAGCGGAACATTAAGCAAGAATTATGCAATGAACTGATTGCTTAGGTGTAAATTTCCATCCTTTTTTGCCAAAGAGATGGCTATATGAAATGCAGTTCATATTTCTTAATTAGAACTACTCAGCTGAGGGCAATTTGAGTTAATTTTTGAAGAAGAAAAAGAAATCCATTTTGAAAAAAGGACGGAAGGAATGGCACTCTTAGGTTAGCCTGGCAGAACTCTTAAGACATCAGGAGCTACATAAAATTCGAAGTTTAACATAAAATCTCATTGAATTAAAAAACAGAAACAGGTTGCAGAAACTTCATTTCTAAAATCACATATACATGAATATTGACTGTACATGGTAAACAAGGAGATGCGCTAGAATGCCTAGAGAAATACAGGGGCTGTAAAACCACAGAGAAGAAAGATAACTAGGATGATGGCAGGTTGTGAGCTTGAGCTGGATCTCAAATTGAAGTACCACAAGACTTCGTGGTAAACCCCAGGTGAAGTCAAGGCAAGATTTGTTTTCTCTCTTAGAATGTATTCCTAGTTCCTAGTTCCTTAGAATATATTCCCATTCCAACGACCCATAAATGTTGTGGCAAACAGGTATTAGTGGAATACAATAAGCTCTGGCTACACATCCACTGCTGTTATCTGCTCACAAATATTTAAATTGATAAAAAGCCCAGAGATCCTGTATCCATATTGTTTTGGCTTTGAACTGCTACAAAGCGGAACAGCTTGCAAAACAATGTCCTGTTGCCTCTGTTCCCCAAATTGCATAACACAGGCTCAGGGATAGCTTTGTCCTCCCCTTGCATGTTCTTGCACTCTACTTAACCTTTCAATCTTAGATCATAATGTTAATGTCGCTGAAGATGATTGATGTGGAAGATTTACATATGCCTTAATTTCAAAGCAACCATTTGAAGAAATAAACTAAAAATACAAGGGATTAGAAGCAATTCCTGTTACTGCAAAGCACGCATTCCAAGTTTGTTAGCAAAATACAAATCCATCTATAGCAAAGACAGCAGTTGCTAAACACAGACATGAATTTCAGGAAAACATAATCGGTTGAATATAACAGAAACCAGTGTCTCTTGAGGAGATGAGATTGCAGGAACATATGAACTTTATAAAAGGAGGCGCACTGTTAGGCTTGGTCCTCTGAAGATAATGAGAATCAGAATCGCATCAAAAGTGTTATAATGGAACAGGAAAAAAATTCAACCTGATGTGGGCTACAGACAGAAGAGATGATTTGAGCTCAGAAACAAAGAAAAGTCTGCTCAGCAGCTAGATGCTTTTAAAGAAGGGTAAATTGAATTTAGCAGTGGCATGGAGATAATCATATAAGAGATTATTTTTATGATATACACTAAGACATTCTTCCATGTGGGAAATCAAAATGTCAGGGGAAAAACACAGCTAAATGATTTCAGTTTACTTTTCTCTTATTTTTCTCTTATGTTCACTTTGAATGCATCTCTTTCGTATCCCACACAGAAAAAACCAAAAAGGTATATTTCTGTTTCTAGGCATGTTGCATACTATGTACCTGTTTCAGTGAGGCCAAGGTAGAACACAGGTGTCAGTTAATGTAGAGGAAAAAAGAAATTTCAGCAAAATATTTGCAAGAAAACCCACAACAATTAAGAGAAGGGTATAAACTGGGCTATGCAAGTTTACTGGTGTAATCCTTTAGTTCAGTATTCTGATCTTGCTCTGCTCACCTGGCATAAACTTTTTGCATTAGTCTTCAGTGTTCCCTTCTGTGAATAGGTACCTTAGTCACTTGCTCTCCACAGAGCCCACACATTACATAAAATCCTATTCCAGTGCCTTTCGGGGATTTGCCTTTATTAACAAAGAAAGTAAGATAAACTTCAGCTCAAAACTTCTGTTGATGCTGTTTCATTTTACTGAGCCTGTTGCTAAGATGACTACTTTGGGACTTCTGAGCCCACACCCTAGATTCTATCTTTTCAGGCAGCCACTTCCCCCTCTTATATCCAGAAGTTATGAGTCATCTGCCTCACTGAGCCAACAAATGCCTCTCAACCTTTTCCGGGCCTGAGAGAATAACAGCAGAAGGAGGTGTTCAGGCAGATCCTAATGACCTTTTAAATCAGAAAGACTGTGTGGGACAGAATTTGGTCCTAAAGGTCTTTCAGAAAACACACATTAGAAAGTAAATGCTAATTGAGCTGTCATTTCAGATAGCATGGCATACTGAAACACTGTCTAATATCCACGAAGGAAATAGTTTCCAGGTCTAAACCAAGCTAAACAGAGTGAGGGTTCTTAAGCATTGGTGGCAGTGACTTATTCTAGCATGCCGATATTTCATTATAATTTTTCAGTCTGAGTGTGATCTTGCATTCTTCTTCCATAGATAAAGGCAAATCAGTCACCCTTCAGAAGGTGTGAAGCCAAGTTAAGGCTTTGAACAGAACATGTATTTTCACTTTGCTGAAATGCCTTTATTCTAACACTTGCAGAAGTTCAGAACATTTCTCATAACCACGATATTGCTGCTGCGAGAAGCAAGAGACCCCTTAAGCTGTTCTGTGTACAGCACATGGGGGGTTCTCAAAAGCACCACAGGCAGATCCTTTTTCAGAAGCCCTGACTATAAGTATCTCTGGACAGATGGAAGTTATCAAGATGCCAGAGACATATTTTCAGGCTGCACTGAAAAGAGTTATTTCTCACCAGATAGAAGGTAGGGAAATTTCTATTACCCCACAATATGATACACTGCTATGAGGGTAAGAGAATGTTGTCTTCCCAGTGAGTATAAAACAAAGCTTCAGCAGAAAAGGATATCAAGTAATGGATCTGTGGTCTAATCAGCAAGACAACTATGACACGTTCATTAAAGGAAGCATATTTAGTTCAAAACTGACCAGCCAATAGGAACATCTGGCAGAAAGGTACTTCTATTATTTTGAGAAAACACACAAAATGTAATATCAAGCATGTCAACTTGAAAAGAATATGATAGTCTATTCATTATAAAAGCTTAGTTGCCAAAGTGCTTTCTTACATAAGGAGAAGGATGTCTACCCTGACCACCTCAGTTTTCTTAGGTAATTGCGAAACGCCTGTGAACAATTTCATGTTCATTCTATCCTCTCGTTAACACTGAACATCACCCCCAAACTACTAAATAATCAAAGAGAGATCTCTCTTAACACAATAATTAGTATGCTTCAGTGATGCCTATAGAATTTGAATCCATCAAATGCTACAAGAAATAATGCATTTGTCATGGGTGGGACCAATTAAGGTACCTGAACACCACAGCTGTGTCTGTGACTCTCCATAATCTTGTTCTCCTACAGCCGTCATTTGGTGTGATTGATGACATGTTTGTGAGTCTGTTAGACTCATGGAGAGTTTAATGATATCCAAAGGCAGGAATGAGAGGACATGGGCCTCTCACATTTCAGCTCACAACATTTTTCATTTCAGAACATTTCCATAAGATATCAAACAATTTAATTTTTCCTGCATTATTGTAATAGAAAATAACTGTGAGGGTTTTTTCCATCTTGGTCCCACCACAGTTCTGAGAGCAAAGTGCTGGCCACCTTGTTTAAAAGAGGCAACAAAGCTATCTCCTTCCCTGGTCTTTCCCTCCACATTCTCTATCTTCTACCTGTTAGGGGATTTATTCTTAGGACAATACGGACATTATTCCCTGCTGTCAAAGAAATCTTCAGCAGAAGTTTTGTATCTTTTCAAGGTGTTTCACACTCTTTGTATTTTAAAGGTTAGAATACAATTTGATTTTTTTCTTAACGTGTCCTGTTAATTAATAATGGTAATCAGCATTGTCAAAAACAATAAAAAGTTTTACTTGAATTATCTACAATATTTAAATACAACTACATACAATAACAGGTTGTGAGCCTGTAAATGCCTCTAAATTTGATTAGCTTTAAATTGGTGTTATTACTTGTATGTGTCAAAGTTAAGCACAGGAAGTATTTACAAACTACAGGACGACAGGTTTAGACTATTGAACATTATAAAGTATATTTTTTCCCTAACAATTACAGCACTAGACCAAGACTGAAGATGCACAGGTTGCTTTTCATAAGCCACTAACCATCTGCATTACTTGGGGAAAATCTTTACATCTACACTTCAGGTGCCTTATCACTGGAATTAGAGCCAGGGACTTTCTTCAGCTTTGCAAACTGGTATAAAACAGCTGAAAACATAGAAGTTTATAAGGAATGTTGTGGTAGTTTAATTGTACAAGACAACAYAAGCATAGTAGCTTCAGAGTGGAAAGATAATTATTCTTAACTGAAATTATGGAGAGAATGTATTTAAGCAAGTAGAAATAGACTAGGATACTGGAACACACATAAATATTCATTAATAGGAACCCAGTGAGACTGCTAATGTCTGGCTTTCAGCCTCAGAAGCAAATGGCTCACAGACAAAACCTTCCTCTGGAGAGTTATTCACCTCACATGCCTTCAACACCACCCATTGCTGGACAAACCACCCGTTCCTGAAGCACCTCTCTCTCTAGGATGTCCCCTAGCTGAGACAAGATGCCTAACTTTTACATGGGAGATAGCTGAGGACCACAGGTAGCCTGCTACAACAGCTGGCTGGACTCTCTGGACCCTGTGTTTGCCCACAGGGGTTGCCCTGGAGCTGGTGGGAGCTTCCTCAGCAGTTCAAGAGGCATTTGGGAACAGGTTCTGCTGGACGCATCTGAGGCAGATGACCCACTCATTTGTTCTTGTATTTGTGCTCTTACTTCATTGTATTTAGAGATGACCATGCCACAGAAAATCAGTTATTTGCAATTTTGGACCATGGAACTAAAAAATAAAGCACATATGACACCTGCCTTGAAAATGACACCAGCCATCACTCTTTGATTGAACCAAATCAGCTCTGCAATCAAAACAAAGTGAAATTAGGCACTTGATTCTTGAACAGACATTACTTTACTGATAGCAGTGTATCTCAAAGAATTAGGATAACTGTCAGTCATAATACAGCTTTGCTGTTCAATATTTACTGACATATTTTCTCTGCCCTAAGCACACAGTGAGGAGGCAGGCTGCACATAAAATCTTTTTAACAAACAGCAATGACAACTGACAATGCAAAATTAACAAAAATGTTGGTGATAGTGTGGGTTTTTTTTTCCTTTTGGTGTCACCAGATGAGTTTCACAGCAGAGAAGCAAAAGGGGTATATTATACATAACACTGCATGCAAATCAATGGTAAAGGACACGTGGATACAAATTCCTAGGGCAAGGTCTGTTCCTGTAATCAGCTGCACGAAGGGAAATCTCTGACCCCACAGAAAATCCCACAGAAGTCTGTGGAACTCCTCTGGGGGAGCGTTTGGTCTGGAAGGCTCTGGTTTCAGGATCTGCATGACAAATTATTTTAAAGGTGGTCTTTATTTACTGGGCAGGTACCCAATCTAGTAGTGAAAGTAGTGAATAGGAAGAAGACCTATTGGTTCAAGCAGACTAAGAGATGCTCCTAGAGCAATGCTTTCATAAAAGCGTTATAAGACCAATAAGCCATACGAACAAGGGATGTATATACACACATATACAGGGAGGAGGTAATTTTATCTCTGCAGATAAAATTGGGAGAGCTTATAACAAACAAATACATACAATTCTGGTGGAAGTGTTGTAAAAGAAATAGAAAATTAAGAGTAGCCGCAGAATAGAGAGCTATTTTTTTTTCCAAACTGTATTTTCTCTACCTTACTCAAAAGAAAACTGACCCATAATCTATTTAGTGTATATGTGCTATCAAAAAGAGAAAATACTAAAAGGATCTTCATTCTGTCAAAGAATAGCACTGGAGTTAGTGGCCTGAAGCTGAAATAAATGTCTGGAAACAAGCAAAATGCACACATTGTCACGGAGTATAGTCATCCACTAGGAAAACCATTGAAAGAAGCAACAGATCCTCTATCACTTGATGTCTTATACATCATTCAGAAAGTCACTTACTCTTTAAAGTGTTTTAGATCAACACAAGAATAACTTGGTAAAATTTAATGATTTCTGAATGTTAAATGAGGACATATCTGTAGTAGGTACAAAAACAAACAAACAAAAAAGACACAGATGTACATGACTAACTTCTCTTCTCAGAGCTGAGGAAGGTTTGGCTTTCTGAGAGTGACAAAGAGAACCCCAGCTCCTTGCAGCAATCTCCCTGAGACTTCCCAGCTTCTCAGCTTTTCACTGACCTTCCCTTTCTGTTCGTCCTCCACATTTTTTTTCTTTTATCTTTTTTAAAGGAGATTCTTCTAATATGACTGGCATACAGCTATTTAACAATCTCAGCAAACCACAGCCGGAGCTGAGGAGTCTTCTCTCATTGCCATTCACCTGACTGTTTTGGTAGAAGACATTCCTCCTATATAGATAGCAGGAGTGTTTCTTTCTCTCTTTCTTTTTCTCTTTCTTTATTCTTTGTTAACAATACCTTTATGGCCATCTTCAAATTTACCTTTTTCTATTGAGGCAGAGTGCAATGCCAAGCTGAACAAGGAAACACTGCATAGTTATGAAAATACACTGTGTATTTTCTGAATTCGGTGCCAGCCTCTGCGTGTTTGCAGTCAAAGCAAATTGCTATGGAATTAAATGTTACAGGTTTTCAGACAGTGAAAGAAAAGCAATGAAGCTACTTAGGAGCACCCAAGCAAATAATAAATGCCAATCCAACAGCCACACAGGAACAGCTCCTTGGCGCTGTCCAGCCCATGACATAACTGCCAAGGCAGAGGACAGAGAGACGAGGGAATATTAAAACCTTTCAGGGCTTTGGGAAACTGGTGGAGCCAGAAGCATAGTGCACAGTTCAAGGCTTCCAGGGCAATGATAGCAAAAGCTGTCAGCTTGACCAAGGACAATATAGGGAGCCTGAAAGCAGGAAAGGTCGTTTCTCCTTGTCAGATATGGAGCTAACAAACTTGCGGGGAACTTATATTCTTTTCTTACCAGCTTTTGTAAATAAGTCACATGCACAAAGTCCTACTGTCATGTGACCTTCTGCGTGCTTTTGAAGGTTAAGTAATAAGTAATGAATTATGAATAATTCATAATTCATGAATAAGTAATAATCCTTTTCAGAGTGACTGGGATTGACTTGCTGATTGCAGTATTTCAGAAAGAAAAAGCTTGTAGTGAAAACAGGATTATTCTGTTCAAAGAACATGAAGAGAAAACACATGGATAAAGGCTCTATCATAAAACTCTTCAGAGAAAGGTGGAGGAAGCCAGGTTTATTTCTAAGGACTGTCCTAGAAGCATCTCTATGGGAATGGGGTATTAGGTACAATTTCAACCACCAAACTAAAAAGTAAGTTCCTAAGCATGAAGAGAGAGAAACTCTGTTCCTGTTTTCTTGGAAACCCTCCAAAAAGGGAGTTTGCAGAGAAAACATGCAGGGAGTCCTGAACAGATGCAGGTCCACGTGTGCCTGCAGTGCATAAGTCTGTGTAGGCTTAGCAATGCCTCAGGCTGGCCACACATGAATGATACTCAACGTCACTGCTTACAGGTATTATACTTCTGTAATGTTTACCTTCAAAATCAATACTTTAGAGAGGCTTGACTGCATTATATCAATAGTGTGGGACTAGAGGAACTGCCACTAAACAAATATCCTCTTTGGGATCGAGGACCTAAGACAAGCACTCCTAGGTCAGGTACTAGAGAGAGGCATTATCAACATAAAATGATATTTCTTTTTTCCTACCCTGTTCTCTTCCCACTGATTCCTCCTACCATAATAGTTCTCCTGTACCCGTATCTCCTATCTTCTGCTCTGTATTACAGCTCTGACAATACCCACTCCCCTTCCTCCTGCAATAATCACCTGAATTTTTCATTTGGTCAAAAATACATGCTATTTGCCTCTCCAATGGACTGAGAGGCATTGCTTATCTCACAGACAAGCAGCATGCATTTATCTTCTGGCTAGAAGATGCTTCCACCTATTGGAAGGAGTGTTCCTCTGGCCGGACTTCAGTGGGGACTCAGTGCACATCCTGGGGCTACTTCGCTGATTAACTTTGCATCACGTCAGTGGGCCAAGCAGCACTCTGCTCTCCACTGCAAGTGGGCAAAACCAGGTCACAGGCATGGGCTTCATCTAGAGGAAAAATATTAACAGTCTACATCCCTGTTACAGACATGAGGAACCCCTGGTAGAGAACAAGAGGTGCTTAAAATGTGCTTAATTTCCTACCTGTATTAGTTCTGTCTGTGTGAAAGAGTTAGGATTTTGAAGCATGAATTCAGGCAAGTTAAGAAGGGTCCTAAACTGCTGCAAACTCATGCAACTATATGTGTATTTACTTATCTTTCACTAACAGTTTTGCCCAGTATCAGGAAAACATGTAGTTATGAAGGTTTGCTTGAACAGGTCCTCACTGAAACTGGAGATATTTTGCTGTCCCTGCAATTCCTCTGCTGCTGACTTCACTTTCCCTCATTTTCACATGTGCTGAATGTCACCAGGGTGTCCACTGGATAGTTTGACAAGCAAGTCCTCTGCACCGGACTCTAGAAAAGCTAGGAAAAATCCATAATCTCACATTTGATTTGATAGAGCTAAACGACATGAACTCATGTCATATGAAAAATGACAAATAGGTCATGTATTTAACTGTGAAACAAACTCCACAGGGGATAGTTTCAACATAACATCTGTTATGTATAAAAAAGGTTATGTGCTGGGTTTATTCATACCCTTTTTAGAGAAAAGCACACTTAGTCCAACTGATAAATTGTCCGAATTTATTTTACACATGTGGTTTTAATTTTGGATTTACAGATTGCATCAATTTATCTGATTTTCTCCACATCAAATGAGGGAAATTAAGTATGTATTATGTTAGCACAAAACATGTTTTCCTTAAAGCACTTTTTTCTGTCCACAGTGATTAGGGTGGCAGCACCATTATTGTTTGTTGTTCCCACAGTTTCTATTTTTCTACTGAAATCCAAATTTGTTTTTATTGTTAACTCAATCACTCTAAATAAGTTTATTTGGAACTTATTTCCAAGAAATGTTCTTAAAACCAGAGACAGAGTCATTTGCATTGCCCTGAAGGAGCTAATTCAAGGCATTTTTAAATAGATCATTATGTGGAGACATTTTCTCAATTTTGTTTTTGTCAGTGAATTTATTGTACCTTAATAGTTTCAGCAGAATGAAATATCACTAACTGTACTCCAGTGAAACAAAAGAAAAAGTGAATTTTACTATAATCATCAATTTTGGATGCAAAGCTTTAATAGAAACAGCATTTTATCTTACCAAAATACTAGAAGTGCACACATGTATATACACATACATATATATATATGTATGTATACACCATACAGAAATTGACTAATAAGTCTGTTTATACTTAATTGGTGCACAGAGATCTACCAGTAGCACAACCTTGCTAAGAGTCAGGGTGTCTACCTGTGACCTAAACTATACAGGCTTAGGAGGAAAAAGCAGGAACTTAAGCAGGAGTAAGGGGTAGGAGAAGAGGCTCTCTTGTGACCATTTGATGTTAAAAATTCTAACTTTTTATGATAACTATAACTAAAGAGGTATTAAATATTATCCCTTTATTGCACATAAAAGTAATGCATTATCTTTTTGGAAAAAAATCTGAAGCTACATCATTAAACATGTTCATCTCAAATCACTGATTCAGAATACAACAGTATCAAAAGCTTCATTATTTCGTTAATTAACAATAAACAACAAAGGACTGCATAAGTGGTTCATTACATGAGCCTTTGTGAAGTTGTGTGTCCCCTGTATGGTAAAAATTTAGGTTTTATCGTTTTATAAATTCTTATGTATAGGATTTGTACTTTTTGTCTCTGAGTCCATATATTTTGGCAGTGTATGTTCACATAATACAGGTTAACACAAGGTTAACACGCAGAGGTAACCTTTTGATTTTTCTATACACACGGAAGAAACAGTTTTCACATGAATTGCCTTTATTAGAGACTATGAGCACAAAATAACCTCCTCTCTCCACCAAGATTACTGCATGCGCATCTGGCATACCAGTCCATGCTGAGAGGAAGGCAGTAATGCTTTCCCTATATCAACAGCCCAGACTCCCAGGAGGGCTAGGGGTGCCACACATCTATCACAGACATGGCACTGCACAGTTAGATATGATGGCCATGACCTCTCAGGGGCTGACATAAAGGTTTGCACGTGGTTACTGATTTCTTTTGCCACCGTGTGCATGTTAAGTGCTAAAATGCCATCACTGCAGGCTATATACTCTGGCATTTTCTTTCCATGTCTCAGCTGTAACTGCTGGTCTCACAAGCGCCTTCTGTCTTTGGGTGAAAGTGCTGAGGACGCGTCTCCTCCTCTTGTCTGACAGAGCCCAAAGACATAAATCCTACTTTCAGAGACACATCAATAATTCTTGCGTAGTAAACCTACATTCGTCTCACAAACTGTGTTTCACAAAGTGGTGCCGAGCTCACAGCTTGGAGTACAAGGGAAAGCAGCAGCTCCTTTTACCAAGTGATGTCAGCTGAAACACATGACTACAACCAAAGAAATGCACAGTAAAGGGGTTTGGAATTGATCTCACCATTTTCATGTTTTATTACTGCTTCAATGCAATTCAGTAAGTAACAATCCATCATAAAAACACAGTAAATACGGTTAATTGACATCTATTTCACTCTCGTAACGTAGTGTGCTTCTGTATCTTAAGGAAGCTCCTAGATGATTAATGATTTTTTTTCCTCTCTCAGGCTAAAGGATCTAGGGCATTTTACTTTCTGGAGCTCTAAATGATATTGCATGGTTTACCGTAACTGATATTATCCATAACGCTTGACCTGAAGACACAGAAGATACACTCCCTTCTCAAAATGCCATATAAATTTTGGAGGATGTTTTAAAATTACTTCAGTGTAGGAAGTATACTGCAGATCTTGTCCTAAGTGTTTTTATTACTCTAAAGAAGGACTAAACCATCATTTAAGCATTGCATTTAATAATTCAGCCAATATCTTGGGAGGGTGTTTGCACTGCTTCATCTGCAACTACCTCATCAGGTTTTTGCAGGGTGTTTGATAAAACAAGAGATAAACTTACACATCAGTGGACAAACTTAATTCACTTAAGGCACTAAATTCACTTAAGACACTAATGGTGAACTTCAGGCAGAAAGAGTTGAAGAGGAGGAGATAACCCGCACAAAGCACCCGCACACCAAGCACGAAGTATACTGTGAGTAGAAAACAAAACATAAGGAAAATTTTCCTCACTGGCTATGTGTACCAGAGAGGAGTATCTAGTACAAATTCCACCCTGTACTCTCCTGAATATCAAGTGAGCCTCACATGTTAATAGATAATGGTTTCAGGATTGGAAGCTCCTGAATTAATCTATGTGACATTAATTAAAAACACATCTATCTTAGAAAATGTAGAGAAGAAATATTGATTGCATCAATCTAAAAATTCTAAAGAGATTAAAAAAGAAGATGGAAAGAAATGAGGATCTGAATTTCAAAAGCTTCTACTTGCTTGGAGAGCGGAGTTTAAGCACTGCGCTCGGAGTCATCCCAACAGGGCTGTGTATGGGGTTTTTCTTCTTCCCCATCTTTTTCTCCTGGTAGGAAGTCAGAATATCCCTAATAAGAGTGACATAATAGCAATCAGTGCTGTTTAGTCATTCTTCCTCTGAACTGGTGACTGTCACACAGCTTACATTAAAAAAAACATAGTAAAAAAAGGTGTATTTTTCACCTGTATTTCAAGCTCCGCTAGACTTCCRTGTAGTTCTAATATGTTTACTGCAGATATTATGTGTAATTTTTTTTTCTTCTCAACACTACCTAGACTCTGTGTTTCCATTTGAAGCTTTACAAATAATTCAAAGCAGCACAAAATCCAGATAAACCTACTGAAATGTAAGATACATCCAATCATATTTAATTGAGGAAAACAAAGAGGCAATTGCCAAAAAACGAAAACCCTTTTCAAAACTCCTTTAGTCACAGAGTATTCAATTATTTTTGAATAACTTACTGAAAGCCCCCAAAATTTCTGCTGTTCTAATTTTGATGTTATTGAAGGCAATGGATAATTGAACTAAGTTTACTCTTACTTCAATAGTAAACAAAATGGGCTATTAGAAAAGAAGGAAGAATCCAGAACTTAATAAATAAAAGAAAAAGCTGTATTACTTTTTATTGTGTCAGTATCTGCCTACCTATAAGACCATTCAAATATCTTTATTATTAGCATTTTTACATCAAGAAACCATTGAAAAATAACTTCCTTTTAATTTTAGAATATCACAAGTAAAAGAAGAAAATTAAAAATTAGCAAGTTAATAAATTAATTTTGTTTTATCTTTGCATTTTTCTGCGAAGAGCTGAAAAGCATTTTGCAAATATTAAGTACCCGAGTTGACTGTTTCTATTATCGATGTATTTAGAAGAATCGAACCAAGAAAAGTACCAATGACTGCTGAAAGCCAAACGGAAAGTCAATGGCAAAAAAGAGTATTTCAGATTCTATAGTCCTGATTACCCACCCACAGTCTTCATCACACAACGACACTCCTCTTTCTCTATGAAGACAAGATGATTTACCACTGCCTTCTCCATAACTGGAATATTCATAAGCAATTATAGCTGTGTTCAAAGAATGTTCTTGGACTCAAACTCTTGAATAAAACTATTATCAAGGATTAAAAAAAAAGAAAGCACATTTTCACAGAAAATGGCACATATTCATTTTATCAGGTTGTTTCAACTCTATTTACGAAATCCATGGAGTTGTACAGCAAATTTACTACTGCTTCTGTACTTCAGAGACCTTAAGTCTGGTAACATCTGTGACAACTTTGACTCCAAATAAGAAATAAAGCCATTGTGATCCTGTTAATGTGGAGCCACAAACAATTAACTACCAAAGCCTCTACAGTTTACAGTATAAGTCCTGCAATAAACATCAAGGAAAAAAGAACAAAATCTCTTCAGATTTACCTGAGGAAATGTAAACAATTCACAATACCAGAGCAAGTTGAAAGGGTCATACATGAGAAAGCAGGCAAGTTTTCAACTTCAAAAATTATCCTTTTAAAAGGTCTATTTTGGCACTCACTCCTCCGGAACTGAAAAGCAAGACATTGCTTATTTTACTTCAGCCTAAACCCACGGAGCCTCTCCAAGGGGCTTCACCAGGTTTCGAAGCAGGCCCCTGGAGATCTAAAATTGAAAACAAAAATAAAAACAATAAACAAGCTGCCACTGCCCTAATATCTCTGCTTGGTGCAAACCAGGCTGCTCTGTATTGGCTTAGCAGATCAGGACGTTTTCCTGCACTAGTAAGGAGCTTGGATTTCACTCTGCAGCACTGGGGGTGCTTTACCTCACGCAGAGAAGGAAACACCAGGCCAGTTTTATGCCCATTCCACACGTGTCCCAGAGCTGTTAAGTGAACACCCAATTTCAAAGTGTTTTGACAGCCTGGGCGAAAGCCCCAGCGCAGGCCAGTGCCTCTGCGGCCACCCGCCAGCACGGCTCTCCCAAGCAGGCCGGTCGCTTCGTAGTGAAGGAAAGCAGGAGCTGTCAATGAACGGGTGCTTTCTGCACCCAGAAAATGCAGCCTTATCAAATAAATACGCTTTAAAATTCCACTCACACACTCAAACCTGGCTCTAGAGCAAACCTGGAAGGCTTTATGCCAGTGATCCTCAGGCTGAAAGGATTTTATTTAAAACCCAGTTGCGCACATTCAGCCTCAAAGCAGTCACGCGACACCCTCCTTCCCAGCCAGACGGCCCGGCAGTGCTGGAGGCTCAGCGGCAGCTGTGCAAACCCCTTGCCTTCACAGCGTCCCCCAAACCATGCTGGTGAGACCATGCTGGTGAAACGCAGGCGCCGAGGCCTCCCGGGGGCAGAGCCGGGAGGGATGTGGGCAGCACTGCTGGAGGTGAGCCCTTTAAGCAGCCACTCCTGGGGATGCACAACACGGAAAAGGCTGATGCCAACAACCCAGAGGCAGGGCAAGTTTGCTGAGGGGGGAACTGAAAAGCAAAACGAAAGGTGATGTTCCAGCTTCAAAGAAATAAGTGGTAAAACCCATCGCGGATATCTCTAAAGCCTCCTTACTTTTCTTTAAGCAAACAAGGAACCTGTTGCTTATAAGCAAGCTAAACTGAGCTAAAATCTTGTACTACAAAAAAGTGAACTTTCTGTGTCCATGGGTACTTACTGATAAGCTTTACTACGAAATGATTACCACTAACTTTGCAGAAGATGACACGAAATTGCAAGGCAGCTATACATACACACAAATTCTAAAATTTGCATGGATTCTTCTAAAGCCATCAAGGGTGCCTTTTCTCAAAAAGTCAAAATGATGCATTCTTTAAAACTAACTTTAATGACATTCTAAGTAGTAGAACCCAATAAAAAAGGAGTGGTAGTAGGATGTCTCTCCAGGTGTGTTTATTCACTGGCAGTTTTAAGAAAAATCAGATTTGCTGGGTGGATTTATTTCAGATGTTTGCAATAATATGACTTAGGAAAAATATTTCAGATGGGAAATAGAACTTATTGGTACCTACTTAATGAAGCAATGGAATTACTGTTTTCAGTGTCAGAATGTAATAATGGGCTTATTTCCCTTTAGAATTTGCTCTTAATAACTAAGTGGATAACCAAAAGCCATTAAATCCAACTTTCAACTTAAGTTCAATATAATTTTCAATGTGAATATGCTGTATTTCACTTAAAATCATGTTTTAAAAATCCACAGGTAAACAAACAGTGTACAACTTCCTTGAGCTGTTTTGAAAAAAATCAGTGTGATTTGATTTCCAGCAGAGAATATATGGCTTTTTTTGACCTGTGTGACTTCTACTCTGCTCCCCCTGCAAACACTGCGTATCTATCATTCTGCACATTCTGGAGCACGGTGCATTGGAGTAAAGCATCCGCCATACAAGAGCCTCTGAGCTGGCAGCTATGTTTTGCAGACAGACCTTGAGAGATACATGTATGTCAAGTTCTCTTTGGTGGATGGGAGAATGGTTCATAACACTGCAGGATAATCTCTGTGGACCATTCTTTTGCAATAAAGGGAGACTGTGTCTGGCTGTAAGTTGTAAGAGAAATGACAAATATAGACCTTCGAATTTCATCAGAATGGTGAAGCCATCTACAGGGAAAAAATACTTGATGTATTACAAGCAATTATATTTTACTAAATTTCATTGCATTTCAGTTTTAGGTGTTTATGATCCTAATTTTTTTCTTTAGAGCTGGCTGAAAATGAATAAACATAACCCCCATAAATTGGCAGGGGGTAGAGACAAAGTCTTTCCATTTGAACACAAATATGTGAAGCCCAACTTTCAACTTTTGGCTTGTAAAGCTACCGCCTTAGAAAACTACTAATCAAATGCAATCAAGAAGAGAGATGCTCTAGATTTAGCTGTCGTTTGTTGCTATAAGAAGTAGTGGAGCAATAAATGTAATGCAAAGGAAAATGCCAAACTCTTCGGCACAAGAGAAGATTTGCATTGAACCAAAACTTTCTAAGGAGCTACTAAAGAATCCAGCTGATAATTTTCACCACTTTAAGATTTCATTTCCACAGTTTAAATTGCTAAAGTCACCTTTGAACTCAATGGAAACAGTCCAAAGTCTTTGGCAGGACTCACAACACGTACCCTGTTAACCTCCAATTTCTCCATCATTGGCTGAGTCTATTTGCTGAAAAACTGGTCCAATACATAGTTAAGTTACGCTTAAGTACAATGTATGCACAGAAGAGTATGTAAGAGGATATCCGAGGAAAAGCAGAGATATAAAAGAAGATAACACTCCATAATTATAACCACACATGGTGATGACTTTACTTTTACTACATGTTCTTCCTTTCTATTTGTTGAATGCATTTGTTCTTTATTGCCTCATATTTAAAGAATATGTAAAGTTGACTCTTAGCCCTGGGGAGTTAAGCTCTGGGGAAATGACACACACACACAACCCTGAGAAATGATAATGAGGAATGAGTCTCAAGAGATTCAAAATTCAAATGCAGTTTAATTGAAAAAGTTGAAGAAGATCAGAGGAAACCATTTTTTTTCTCAAATTATTTCAGCTTCTGCTATAAACAAAGATGAATGTTTCTTGAGTTTTAACCATTAATAATGTTGCTGTAAAGATCAAGTATACAAAACAAAATTAAATAAATGGGACTGATTCATCATGACACTCCAGTTGTTTCGTACTGCTCTGGTGAAGCAGTAAATCCAGAAAAAACCATGTTGTTAAACCAGCTTTATGGCTGTTCTGCATCACCAAAGTGGCATAGAGCAACTCATCACAGACATGTAGCACAAACCAATTTGAAAAACCTCTTCCTATTCTTCACATCTCTGTCCTCTCTCCTCTTTGAGCCATTGTTTAGGTATATTTTGTGAAGATTAGCTTGAGGTAGGCATCTGAACAGACCTGCTGGAGAAGCAGCTCAGGCACTTTGATTACAACGGATTAGATGCAGCCGCCCCTGGCAACTTCACAGATTTAAGCTCACTAGTTGCCCTCCTGCTCCTTTGACCCATCCTGTACTTAAAGCCTATATACCACTACTTTCATGTTGTTACCTACCCCTGAAGCAGCTCCACAACATAAAGCTGGTGCAAACTGAAGATGATCGCTAACCTTGACTCCTGTACTACAACAGCGCCTGGCTGCAGTCCCAGCACAGAGCCAGGGCAGGACTGGGATCAGTGAATGTAAGCAGTACAAACAGATGAACAAATCTAATGATGTGTTACTAAGCGCTATAACAAAAGGGGGGGGAACCCAAAACAGAAACCCTCTGGAAAACAAATGGGCCTATGATGCATATCTGCAATTTGCAAGATACTGCTCAGCAAAGCACTTAACACTGCCATCGCTGAAGTTGAGCTCTCTGAAGCACTTTAGCACACTTCAGTTTCAAATGAAACACCTCTTATAAACACTTCATGACAGTTCCCGGGTGGTGAGAAAGGGGCACCCACTTCGGCACTATGCATCCAGGGGTGAGAAAAGCAGAACATGCAGCAAAGGTGGCGGGAGTGCAGCAAAGGTGCTAAATGCACTTCAGGCCCCCTTCACGTGTGAGAAACTAATCCACAGCTGCTCTGTTGCATGCAGGCGGTTTCCCATGCTGTACTTGTGCCTGGCTGGCTGCCAGCCCATTTCAGAGGTGAGAAGTGAAAGTGAACCTCCTTACCCATTTATTTCCTTTAGAACAGGGAAATAACTTATGACCTGTTATCCAGGTCAGGAGATAACAAGGTGGCCTCCCCAGCTGCAGCTCTGCACTTTCACCAGCTCACACCCCCTTCACATTAGCAGCCTCACCGTGGTGCTCTGCTTCAGCACTGCTATTCGTGGCCATGTCCACAGTGTAACTGCAAAGCCCACATTTCCTTACACTAAGATGATTTTTTTCCAGTTCCAAACCAATCCCTGTTATCAACTGAATTGAAAAATCATCTTTTCCTGATATGCAGGGAAAAGAAGGAAAAACTTTGTATATCCTTTATCCTTTTTATTTCCAAAAGACCATCAGGAGAGTTCCATTCTTAGSAAAGTCCAGGGGAGATTAAAAGGCATGGGCAAATATATTGTCAATCAAAGTTCACTTATAATTACAGCAGGAATAATACACAGCAAGATTTAGATGCAAATACGATGGTCTAGAACCCCACATAAAGAAAAGAGTTCAAATTCACTGGCATAAGGACAAGGAAGACATCCACTTAGGTTATATTCACTGCTCTCTCAGTGGATGACTTGCAAAAACCACATTTGATATATTTACCAACTAACACTTAACTCAGGAGAGGACATCCTCAGACGCTTGCAGACTAATGTTAGACTAAAACTCTCCAATGTTTTACACCTACAGGATAAATTGTAGGTGGGAGAATGAAGAATAAATACAGGTACAGAAATGTAAGTACGGAGGCTGATGCTGACAAATTTTGAACAGTCCAGCTCTCACTTATGTCACCACAGGTTGCATTCCATGTGCTTGATACTCCAGGAGATTTGTCTGAGCATTCCCAGTCCTTAGCTTTTATCCATTCAAGTAGGATTTTCATTAGATTAAATAACCGATTCTCTGTTCAGTTACTGGCAGCGTTTTCAGCAAAACTGGTAGATGAATCTACAGCATTTAAAACATCTGAAAAGCATTTACATGGTTTTCAAGAAAATTATGCACACACATTCAATCATTCCCTCCTGCCCTCTTTTCATTGGATGTGATCACACTCCTTTGAAATGAGATAAAATTACAAGTGTGCATTCATGATTAACTTTAATTAGCAAACACCTACAAATCAATTATTAAATTGTCACCTAATTAGCAGGAATAGTAAGCTGTGAGAAGTAATCAGTGAGAGAAACTTCAGAGAGGGATGAGAAAACAAACAGTGCCAAGCGAGCGTACACTCAGAGCCAAGTTCAGCACCACTGAAGAGGAACTGAGACGGGGTCTAGGAAGCTCTGACCTGTCTTCCAGTTCAAGTTATGAGGATATTCAATAATTTCTGTAAAACTGCAGGTCCCCAGGCTTCACTGCGAGTACAAGAACAAATGAATGGAGCTGCAATACCTAGATGTTGTGTTACTGCACTGTGCTCCTCCACAGCACACGAGCTCAGGAGTTTAGGCAATTTTCTCTTCTATGTATTTTAATAACATTATATCATCTGGAAGACTCTTTTAGCCATATTCTAGCAGGCTACAAAGACAGGAACATGTTCTGCCATCCTGGCCTCTCTGTTCTTTCCCTGTTTCATCTCCCTTCCAAATCTTGGCTCAGATATAAATATCAAGAGGATTCGGTGGGCAGGGCAGCCAAGCTATTGACACAACTGCAGTTTCTTTTGTTGAAATGGATGGGATCCTTGCAAGAATTCCTGGGGCCATAATTTTGGCTGGTAATATCATAATTCATAGGCAATATAATAAAGCGGCTCTGAGCTGTGCTTCATTGTGACCATACTTTTTTAATATTAGAGGATGCACATCATAAATCATTCCAGTGAAGGAGGAAAAAATTTGATTAGAATTTGCATTTCCTGACCAGCTTATTGCATGAGCATATGCATCATATGCCACCCAGGGTGGAGGGTAGGTGCTGGTTTTGGAACAGAGTAGTTGGACTCAAGTACCATTCAGGTGATTTGGTCCTGACAGCAGGTATCTTGCTCAATCTCTGGAGGAAAAAAACCACAAGATCACTCCTTTGGTGGATAGGGCAGTAAAGGAATTGCACTTATGTTTTGTTTTTAAAATAGATTACTCCAGTAATGCAATTTCATCTGCAAACATCTAACGAGGAGAAAAAAAAAAAAAGCAAACCACCAAACATGTTTCCTTTCTTTTTGCCTTCCTCAAATGAAATACCTTGCAGAAGGATCTTTATTCATCTTCTCTCCARTACCACTATTTAAAACATTAAGTCTTTCTTTACAACAAATAGGAAAGCACTACTCATGTAAGTGGGAGTTCTAAAAATTACAATGTGCAGTGCTCTTTATATGAAAAATCATTTATTCTTTTAATACGCAGTGCATAGAACAATTCCCTAAAGTATTAGTGTTTCTTACTCAATACGAATTTGGCTTTCTCTCTCCTCAGTTTTACTTGTCTAACAAAATCACATCAGCAAAAATGGCATTATGCAATGTACCTTATAATGCTCCTCATGTAAAAGCCTGTCTTAGTCTGCTTTCACCAGAGATTTCTGCCTATTCTTTAACAAAGGTAAATGAAAGGAAAATTTGGAGCCTTTGAAAACCTTTATAAAAGAGCTTAATATGGCATATCTCCATAACAGGGAAAAGTGAAAATATGTTTTAAAAAAGCAAGTACCTAAGAATGTTTGGCCTAAAATACAAGTTTTAGAACGGGCCCAAAGCCTGTCAGCCGTTGTTATCAAGACCTTCAGGCACTGAAGACAATCACTGACATGGTCAGGGTAGTGAGTTGGCAATCTCAGTACCACTTTGTCCTTGCTGAACTCTGCAGCAAACTTGGCTCTCAGGTAGAAGAAAACATTTTGTTCTCCATCTTATTCTTTCAGAAGGCTACTCAGAAAAGACGAAGAGCTAAAGGCTCTAATGACCTCAGAATGAGATACGAGGATTACTGTGAATACTCCAAAGTATTCACAATATGCTCTGCATTTCCCAGGCTACAGAGCTGATGAAAAACTAGAATCTGTAAAACGAAGTATCCTCAGTCTTGTTGTAGAAACTAGTGCCTTTTTTCCYGAGAGAGGAGCAGCACAAGAACAGCAATCATTTATGCAAACTGTATGCTAAGTTCTGAAACCTATTCTTGACTTAAATCTTTGACAAGGAATATGATAAGGAGATCTCTAATGCAAAAGCCAGTTGATTAACTGACTACCTTAGTCTCTAATTGGAAGGGATTGCCACTGTGAGTTTCCTGGATGATGCAATGCCTATTTAAGAGCATACGTTTGTGCCGGAGCAGTTTTTTACAATCTGGTTTTGCTTATGAAATGATGCTTCCTACAGAGGACGTTATTTTTTCACAGGATGAGAATGATTCATAATCACATCATTGCCTTGATCAGAATTTATTATTTTTCTTGCTGTATCTTATGCCAAACTGATGGGTCAGCCAGCCAGAAAGTCTGTCATGCTAGACAAAAAATACCCTCCTGGTGTACTGATAATACAAACTGTTTATTAAAAAAAAAAACACCACCAACAAAAAAGGAAACAGGTGGAGAAAAGATTTTTCGCTGAAGACAAGCAGCTGAAATCCCTTTCAGGCTTATCTGCTTGAATTGAGGATTATCTACTCCTCATGCAACACTAAATATGATAAAGAAAAACATACTGCCTTGTTTCAGCACTCACACTAATGAGAAAATGCTGGTCTTTGAGCTGCAATAAAGGCACCAAGAACATACTGAGCGCTGCTGCTGCTAAGTATTTTGTATAGACAAAACCCCTTAATACATGGTTTTACCCCACTAAAATATTACATTCACAGTCGTGTAACAGGTTTCAGGAAGAACCTGTCACAATTTTCCTTTTGGATTGAAGAAGAGCAGTGCAATGACAATAGCGTATTTTCTACACAAAAACAATGTGATGCCATGACAGGTCCACATGGCTGCTTCCTTCAAAGCCTTGACAAACCCATATTGAAAACAGAGTTCATCCCCTAATTCCATGTAACAGTTATTACATTTTTAATGCACAGAAAGCAAGTGTTTCCCTCTCTTACCTTTAACAGGCATGTGCTGAAAGAATGCTCCAAGACATTGCTGGTGATAGAGGAATCCCTGACTTACATTGGTCAGCTGCCATGGCTGTACTAAAATTGTCAAATGAAGTGGTCAGAATTACCCAGTGGCTTGATAAAAATCAGCTTACTTCAGATCTCATCTAGAGACTGCGTACAGATAGCTATGTGTTAGAGAAATGGCAAATATTACAGGACCAAAAGGACAACTGAGGAACAAGCCATTAACTTAGAGTCCTATACCTGTTATCTTTACTAGTATAGGAAATGTAATGTTATTGTTTCTGAGCCATATAAATGAGTACTGTGAAATTTAAAATATTCAGAGTTC
Source organism: Phoebastria nigripes (assembly GCA_035582835.1). NCBI lineage: Eukaryota > Metazoa > Chordata > Aves > Procellariiformes > Diomedeidae > Phoebastria > Phoebastria nigripes. Next base: position 601,915 of record JAYKAV010000877.1, on the reverse strand, counting down.
TCCTTTGAACAATTCTGTAAAAGTATAATGTTTATGCAAATGTAATTCAAATTATTATGAAAGGATTGGCATAACTTCCCAAACTTTCTCTCATGAGAGAAATCTCCCAAATGGCCTTTAAGTTCTCAATATGAAGAGAAAATCCATTTACTCTGTTTGCCATTTTCCTGCCTCTTAAATTCACTAAAATAATGAAAACACAGTCCATGAAAAAAGGACCCTAAGAAACACTTCCAACAATTTAGCCTATGGATCAGTGAAAAATGCAGCAATCTCTAATGAATAAACACTGAGATTTCTCAGAAGAGTGAAATCATGACATCCCACAGGAAATTCCATCCATGCCCACTTGTGTCTCCTGGAGAGTCAGCAAAACCTCTGGATCAAGGGCAGATGGATCCAGCAAAACGTCAAGTTTTATTTTGCCAGAAGTATGTATATTATCAACCAAAGCAGCCAGTCCTGTCTTCTGCACCTGCCTGCAAACCCATGAGGCTTCTGCTCCTGGATGTAGTCATGCCTGCTTTTACCTTTTGGACAGTTTCCCTTTTCGAGCTGAGGCATTTTGCACCACATATTTCATTTGGGAAAAGTTTGCATTTTAGGATCCATTAATACTGCACTAGAAAAAAAAATAGCTAATATTACTTTCATATCCTGTCGCAGCAATCAGCAACAGTGAGACAATGGTTATTTTTCAGATTATATTAACTGCATTACCTTTAAGTCAGGAAAAAGTAGTCACAGAAAAAAAGTTTAAAAAAAAGCAGTTATGTTGACAAGTGTTTCACAAAATTAAAATAAAGCTTTTGGATATACAACCATAGGATTTGAGTGCCAACACTTACAGAAATATAACATGAACAAAAATAAAGTAAACATTTGGCCATTATCTCATGAGAAATAAAGTTTAGCAGATAAACAACATACACTGCGATACAGCTAAATCATCTGCCATGTTTGCATATGTTGAGAGGAGTTGAATCCTTGTATTAAGTGCTAAGGTGCAACAGTAAAATAAAAGATTATCCTGGCATTGATGTARAGGCACAAGTGGCTCTATGGTTGCTCTTTATTACCGCTTGTAGCACTGCTAAATCAGTGCAGGGACAAATAGATAGATACATTTACCTTTATTTAAGAAGTAATCTCTGTGCTAAGCATAAGGAATAAATTCAGAACACAGCAAATACCATGGTAAAGCGTTTCATTAAGTAGGCTCTTTCTGGAACAGCCAGGAGGTCATGAAAGATTGAACTTCTTTCTGTCAACCTGAATACAACTACAAATCCAACCAGCACAAGCAACTATCTCAATTCTCAGTCACATGCATCAAATGTGGGTACTATTGCTTTTACTATGCATTGAACACTAAACTGATGTCCATCTCTGGAAACTTTGCTAGCCAATGACAAAAAATGGTAGGGCTGGTACTAATGAATCATACTTACCTATATAGACACGTGTGCACACTTCTTGTGACAACAAAGCAACGACAGCACACAACTTTGAGTCCTCTGTGGTAAAAAGATGATCTGCATCACTTCCTTGGCAGAGGGACAAAATGAAGAAGGAATATCCTCCCATGGTCTCTGCTGAGAAATCTGGCCAATATTCAGTCTCTGCTGTGGAATCTTTACTATTTTGTATTAGTAATCGTATAACACGCAGTGGTTCTGCAGATACTTATCAACCAATACCAAAATGGTGATGAAATTCTGTTTTGGCACTAAGTCTTCTTTTAAATAGAAAATGAAGACAATTTAAATTTTCCCACAGATTTTGTATATACAAGTCAGGCTCCAAATTAAACCCAAGAGACTGAAGAATTACACACATTCCCAGAAACATATGAATACTTTGAATCGAGTGACACAGTCACATGCAATGTAGGTACCATCACTTTTACTCTATATTCATGTGTAAACCAGTGTTGGCCTCTGGAACCTGTGCAGCAATAATACTAATGGTCCTCAGTGAAAGCCCAGATCTGCACTCAGCCCAGAGCTTCATTCGTTCACTGAACCGCAGCACTCAGGAGGTACCAGGAACAAAGGATGCCTCATTCCTTCTGGAGTGTAAAAAAGAAATGGTGACACACCAGTTTATTGCTGTGTTCTGTGATATGTCCTGTGCAAGGGAAATCTACCTCTACCTTTAGAAATAAGACGGGACAAATTATATCACATTTCTTTGAACCTTGGAAATAGGGAAACAGAAATGGGACTTCTCTTTGGCAGCAGATCGCTTGGGTCTGTCAGCTTTCTGTAACTTCAGAATATAAATTTCTAGTGTGGCTGCACAGCAGCTACAATTCATTTAAATCAAGACAACCATGGGCTTGCTGTTCCTCAAGTCACTAGCCACGTACTCTAGCTCTGTCACTGTACCAGCATTGAYGCCTGTGAACCAGAGGAGTGAGTTGGAAACTAATCACTGTTTGTAGGACTGCACTATCTTTATTTGAATGTAAAAAGATTCCCAGCTTACTTTTGGAGGTTGACATTAAACGTAGTTTAAGCCTTAAAGATTTGATCATTCAGTTGTAACTCAGGGAAAAAAGGGCCACGGGCTCACATAGAAGAGTTGAATGCACAGGGACTGTAAAAGCTGTGCCCTCTTGAAGCTGAAATGGGGTCTCTGACCATGTAATGTTACATGTTCCTAAAGTTGAAAAAGTAGGACAAAGCTACCATGGGAAAAGCACCCCAAGTTCCCAACTTGACACCTAAACATCAGTAGGTCATGGATGGTTTTAGGGCAGCTTAAGAAGTAGTCCTTGAACATTATGCACATTTTATGACCTGTGATTCATAAAATACTCAGTCATAAAAACAGTGAGCAACCAGAAGTCACTTAAATTAAAAAAATTGTTACTTTAGAACATAGTAAAAATGTAAATTTAGAGACAATCTCCAGGAAAAGGAAAGCTTCTGATTTTATAACCTAGTTTAGGGAGCGCAAGAAGGTGGAAGAATAAATACCACAGGCACAGCTGTATCCAAATTCACTCCTCCTGCACAAAAGGACCAAGAAGGGTCTTCAAGAAACTCAYGTGTGGGAGGGGAGAGGGACTGCACTTTCAGGGAGGAGGTGGAGCAGATGTAGCTCAAATTACAGAGGAGTTTAATTGGCGTGTAGGTTGCTGCAGCCCCCCACCCCTCAGGCCTGGAGTGATTAGCGTTCAGCCTGGTCAGCCCCTTGCAGCCTCCTGTGGTCTCCCAAATGGTAGGGCCAACGCAAGAGCAGGGACCACAGCAGAGGGCCGGCCCAGGGGCAGGGACAGAGGTCCTGCCTCTGCTCCCCTGCTGAGACTGCTCTGTCGAGGAGAACTGCTGGGGCAGAGCAGCTCAGGGGTGGGGATGCCCTCACCACATTTACGAGCTACCTACGGCAATTAAGAATGAGCCTTTGATTTTCTACAGACAATACAATTTTTGGTAAAACGTTTAGAGAGTTGTCTCAAGCTAACCTGAGAGGTGGGAGGCACATTATTTCTCAAGAAGAAGGTAACACCAATAAATAGTGTGCAGACAAAATCCTTTCAACTGGGAGCAAACCTAGGCCTCTCAGAAAAAAGATGCATKTCCCACCAAGCCATGAGTGTCAATGACCAATAATGTCAAGTACCAGGATGCAAAGAAATCCCTCAGTCATGAGCTAAAGGTCTTCTGCCACAGACGGGTGGCAGGGAGACAGCATTCACTTCTGCAGCGCTCCCTGGGGATTCAACACGCGAAGGTATCATCAATCTTAAAACTCTGCAGAAACAAGAGACTTTTTTGGGGGGAAGTCAAGTAAGTGAAATATTGACCATTCCCTAAACAGAACTTCCATCCCATTTACTGAGATTTTGAGTTAGGTATAGACATACTTATTGAAACGATTCAACCTCAATTATCGTGGAGCCTTAATTGTAAGGATTTTAGTCTACATCTTTCAGCCCTGTCTCTCTCTTCTCTCAGTTGTTATGCTGCTGTCATTCCCACTCCTCTTCCTTCCCTGTATGAACAATGTTGTATAGGGATAATCAGGTCATTTGAAAAAACCCTTATTTTTACTGAGAGCTGACAAAGCATAAAACCCCTTCAAATGTATAAAAAGTAGGAAATACACTGATATTTGAAAATGAAAAGCTTTTTAAAAGAAAAAAAATACCCAAGGAAAAATAAAAACTTTACTCTCCTGAAGACGTGAGAGGATGAAATCCTTTAAACCCATTAATATTTTGGCATCAGTCTGCAGTTATTAAAACCACGCTTGACTGAAGGTTTTCTTCATAAGACTGAGTTATAGAGACACTACACAGAATTCAATAACTTTCTTTGATTATGTGCTACTTAGTTTAAAATGATGCCCTAAAGGGGAAAAAAGAAAACCAAACCCACAACCCCCCTCAAAAAACACACAAAACTGCCCCCCAAAAAAACACAAACCCCCAAAACATATAAAGAGAGGGAGTAGCACACAGCCCTTTCTTTGGCTTCCTCTGACACCTTGCCCTGCGGTCAGGATCTCAGAGTCGTCACCAAACTGGCTGCAGAATAAAACAGAGATGATAGAAACTGCAAATCTTCRCATTTACATTAAAATATTCAAGTTATTTAGAGGGGAAGGGAGCCCCATGCTCTTTGAAAGCTGCAATGCTCTAGCTCTGCAGGCATCGCTGAACTTTGGTGCTTTAGGCAAAGGAGGGCTCTGCTGGTAGCACTGCTGGGGGAGCCCCAGCTGCAGTGCTTCACCCCCATTGTTGGGACACTCCCTGGGAACAGGAAGCATGGGTTCCCTTCAAGCAAATGATTTTCCTCAAACCTTGGTGGATGCTTTAACCAATAAGCAAAAGATACTTTTTTCCTCCAACTACAGTGTGTGCCAAAGGCTGCTGACTGACTACAGCAGAAAATTCACGAGTGCAAGATGATGTTTCACTTTACTCTGCATGAAAGGTGTGCCACAGACCCCATCGCCCTCCTCAGCATTTCCTGGTGGCTCTTTTAAGCAGCTTCCCATGCAGTGTGATGCTTTTTAGGTGCCAGTTCCTATATACTGTAGAAGGCACTAGGTTCACAGTTTAAGCTCTCATAAGAAAGTATAGCACCCAAAAAAGCAGTTCTGCAATAGTCAGTGTTCTGCAGTGGTCAGCTGGTTAAGTCTTGATATGTCTAGGGCTCATGCCCTTCCCAAAAGATTATGAATAGAGCCTGAATTAGAAGTAAAAAGTAGTTATTTCATATAATTTTAATCACTTTGAGGCAGGAAATATTTTATACACATATATTTGATTTATTTTATTTGGTGTAATAGTAAAAAATGCAACATTATTTGTATCTTATGGCCTCTAAAACCATTCAATGATTATAAAATAGTTTGTCTGACAATAATTTGGTCCTGATAATTACATAGTTTCCCCCCCCAGGGATTGATCAAAAAATAGAATTAACTATGAATAATCCATAAATAAGTTGCCTTCAAAAACATGTAACTGAAAATATATACATGGACCCAAAGCAGTTCAGCTGTAAGTGAAAGGACACCAACAGGTGGATTTGGAGAAGACAGAACGCCTCCATATGTTTTTTTGAAGATTAATTGTAGCATCTGGAATACATTAAATATAATTTGATAAATCCTGAGATTAGGGAATTTTAAACCTTTCTTATTATAGACAATATGTAATTTCATGAGTTAAGTTTCGGCTTTCTCTTTGCCCATATAAAGCAATACCTGTTCAGTTTCAGTGAAATAACCTTTCATTATAACCTTAAGTATTACTTGAGAAATCTACCATAGATTAGTATCTTTATTGCATATACTCACTTTAATCATGTCCTAAATTTTCTAGGCAGAAGGAGAAATGAATTTGCCATACTAGGTAAGATGAATGAATATAAAAAATAGGAAATTTGTGATTGTTGATTATAATGTAATTTTCTTGCCCTCTGTGTTTTCTTTTATGCCAAAAAAATAAGATAGGTGATAATAATATAAAATTAATGGCCATAAACAAAAGCAAGGGTGGTAAGAGGTCACACCAATTGTAAGCCCCGCACTGATTTAGAAAAAAGTGGTTATTATTAGAACCAAGGAAGACCTACTGTAMATGGCTCATGGAACATCCTATAGCACTGTTTCAGCATGTAAATATAACTTTACTTTGTATCTTGAAACACTTTCTGATGGTGAGTTCTGCAGGTACATCACAGAGTTTTGTAAAGTCTACTTTCCTTTTTATATTCCTGTTTTTAATCCCGAGCAGGTTATTCTGAATGGTATCTAAGGGACTGAAACATGCCAGATTCTTGCACAAGTGTGGATACAGCAACATCATGATGTACCAGCCCCATCCTGCAGGAGCACGATTTGAATGTCGTGCTCGTGCCCAGTGCCCTGCTGACACCCGCTACTGACACCTGAGTCCTCTCGGTAGCATTTCTCATCCCAGAGATGTTTTCTGCCTCCTGATTCCTGCTGCTCTCCAGTTACAAATAAAATAATGTAATAACTTAGATGTGTTTATATAATGTCAGCACATAATAAGTCCTAACAAACAAAATAGACAAACAACCAAAAAAAAACCTGCCCCAAAGGCAATGTTTAGGCCAAGTTTATCCTTCATCAAAGTCCAGCAAAACAGTGGTTTAGTTTTTGTTTTCTTAAGTTTAAAAATGTTGTAATGTTATATAAATACATCTGGGTTATTGAATTTTTAATTTGCAATTTGAGATGGAAGAGCAGAAAAGATCAGTAGAGAGAAGATTGTTTTCCGTATCAATTTTGTTTTAAGACCACASTTTTCCCTTATTTGCACCCAGGGAGAAATATACAAGTGTTTTATTTCCATTTAATGAGAGTGAAAGGGGTAAATACGTTCCTCAGAAATTGATTTTGTAAAGTGAGAGGTTATTTGGTATCAACAGCTGTTGTATCAACAGAGGCAGAAGATAAATAGGCTGTCTTGATGACACATATGCAAAATATGGATCTAGAAGGGTTAAGTGTCTTTGAGAATGCTTAAAAATACCCCAAAACCTCAAAAAATAAACACAAAAGGCCAAATAAATCAAAGATGCTCTTCTAATTTGAAAAGGGCTATGCAGGAATTCCCCCTTATGCTGAAGCGGAGTTCAGCACATATTTTATTATTAAATTCTGCTTAACCATATCATGGCATAGGAATATGAGGGGAACTCACAGAGAATTTATTTGCCCATGCGACTGTAAGTAAAGCGCTGCATGTATCACAAAGGGACAGCTTCCTCCAAAGGGGACTAAGCAGGGGTAGTAAAGATGCAAGGCTGCAACTTGTGCACACCAACCACGTACCAAACTGCGGTCCTCATCAGCCAGATAGAAAAGCAACCAGCATGCGCATACAGACCAAAAAGCAGGAAAATAAATGTCTCTGGAGATGCATAAGATCACAGAGCAAATTCCTGCTGCAGCACAACTCTGAATTGTGTTAGCAGGCACAGTGTTTCTGTCATTGCTGCTTAGTTGATTATCTGGCAAAATCAAGCCTCTGAAGCTTGAAAACTCCAGATGGGCCATCTTCTACTCAGCCTGGCCTTCCCGCTGGAACAACTCAGATGTGCTCTCTGTACAGAGATAACAACATGGTTCACCTTTTACAGGTTGAGGTTGCAGACCCTGATTAAAAATGTATTCTGGCTGTGCTCAGAACGGCTTTGACATTTTGGATGTATTATATGAAAGATAGATGTATTATATGAAAGATAAACATCAGGCCTTGCTATATATTCCCTGGACTTGGCTTTTCAGAGCCAAAGAAAGCCTAGGAGAGGCCTGCAAGTACTTCCATGGATTGAGGCACTGCAGAATAACTCGGCATAATTTAAAATCCAATATGGCCAATGTCAGTATGGTTTGCAGAGCACACTACTTTAAATTAAAAGGAATCCAGCGTATTACCACACTAAAGACTCTTAAGGGATGTTTATTCACCTTGCATCTACCTTTAAGCGTAGCTATAAAGTTTAAGATTAACCAAGATATGCAAAAGTATTTTATTATCGTTTTCAGTTCTAATGTCTAAGCTGAACAATAGCTGTCTGATTCCATTTGGCCAAAAATCCACTGGTGAAATGGTGAGTGCACATGCTCCATAAAATCAATGCAAAGATCAATGCTGACAGTCCATTTCACATTCCCTGTTCAACTAAAACTCTAGAAGCTTTAATAGTTACATGTGCAAAGAGACTTTAGTTTGATGATACCAAAGGTTAATGACAGCTGTGGCAACACGAAGCCCAAGGTCAGTTAACACACTGACTGCACAGCCTGTCTGAGAAGTTGGGTAGATATGTAGGCTGCTAACTTGAACTGAACTCCCTAACTATCCCAGATCCAGCAATTCTAAGCCAGCCGTGAGATGTTTATATGTGGCACATTATCTCGAGTGATTACATTGTAAATATAGCCATCAGTTTATCACAGTCTGGTAGATGAAAACTCCACGGCCTATTTTGAAAACAGACCAATATACATTTTACAGGACTTTTCATGATGCCACCATGTTCTTTTCACCTTCCTAATTGAAAGCTAAGAAGGAAAAACTAGTAATTCAAAAATTTTAAATTGATCTTTGAGACGAACTATACATACAATTTTTTATCAACGCTCTAGTTCTCCTTACCTTAAATATCAATGGTGTCAACCAAGAACCTTGGCAAAATGGAACCAATTCATCTATAAACAAAGATGAGATCTAAGGATGTCCTCACCTACGCAGGAACAATGCTGACTGTAATTACAAAAAATAATAGTTACTATTTACTGAGAGGACCACACCTCTGGGGAGGCCACTGTTGCTCTCAGTGCTGCCACTGTGGCTCTCATGATTGCTCTCCTGGGTAGCTTTCATTCCTCCAAGGAGCTTCACACAAAGAGCACCACAGGGAATTATTGATTCAATGAACTCTACTAGGAAACAAGGCTAAAAACAACCAGGCTAAACAACCCCAATTCCCTCAGCTGCTCCTCATAAGACTTGTGCTCTAGACCCTTCACCAGCTTTGCTGCCCTTCTCTGGACACGCTCCAGCACCTCAATGTCTGTCTTGTAGTGAGGGGCCCAAAACTGAACACAGTATTCGAGGTGCGGCCTCACCAGTGCTGAGCACAGGGGCACGATCACCTCCCTAGTCCTGCTGGCCACAGTATTTCTGATACAAACCAGGATGCTATTGGCCTTCTTGGCCACCTGGGCACACTGCCGGCTCATATTCAGCCGGCTGTAGACCGACACCCCCAGGTCTTTTTCCGCCGGGCAGCTTTCCAGCCACTCTTCCCCAAGCCCATAGCATTGCATAGCGTTGTTGTGACCCAACTGCAGGACCCGGCACTTGGCCTTCTTGAACCTCATACAATTAGCCTCAGCCCATCGATCCAGCCTGCCCAGATCCCTCTGTAGAGCCTTCCTACCCTCAAGCAGATCAACACTCCTGCTCAACTTGGTGTTGTCTGCAAACTTACTGAGGGTCCACTCAATGCCCTCGTCCAGATCATTGATAAAGATATTAAACAGAACTGGCCCCAATACTGAGCCCTGGGGAACACCACTTGTGACCGGCCGCCAACTGGATTTAACTCCATTCACCACAACTCTTGGGCCCGGCCATCCAGCTTATTTTTTACCCAGCGAAGAGTGCACCCATCCAAGCCGTGAGCAGCCAGTTTCTCCAGGAGAATGCTGTGGGAAACAGTGTCAAAGGCTTTACTAAAGTCTAGGTAGACAACATGCACAGCCCTTCCCTCATCCACTGAATGGGTCACCTTGTCGTAGAAGGAGATCAGGTTAGTCAAGCAGGAAATTCAACAGCAATACAACTTTACTGCAAGAAACTGAAGAGTCACCTGCATGACAGAACTATTCAGCAGGGACACAAAATATGCTGTGCTGTATTAGACTACTAGGCATCATGTTGGATATTTTTTACTTGGATGAAAAATACTAGATATGTGTAAACTATAGCTATTTCAGTTTGCAGCAAAGTGTCATTTAGTTTCCTCCATGGTTTTGTAGAGTCTAGATCTTAAGACATCTTTTGAGTTTTACATATAAGATACAATTACTCCAAAAATCTCACAATGGACATAACCAAAGCAATTAGGCTTTGATCTGAAATCCCACCCAGAAGCCTTGGAAACCAAGCTTTGTCTTGGAATTTGACATATATAATAAATCTACACCTGCTACCTACAGATGACTATGCTGTCTCATATTAAGTTATTTCTTTCCACTCTTTCCCATTAATGGCTATTACTGCAAATTTGCAAATGTAATTCATTAGTAAGTTACAACAAAAGCAGTGGAATACAGGCATAAGGACAAACAACATTAAATAGTGACTGGCAGCAAAACAAAGAAATAATCCAAGAAATCAAAAGGATATAAAAGAGAAGTGGTTTTTTGTTTTGGTTTTTTTTTTTTTTTAATGATAATGTAGATCACTGCGATTTTAAATCATGGACTTATTTAGACTAATATGTTTATCCTAACTGTCCCAGTTGCCCCATCACATGGAGACCTGGTTGTCACTATCGTTTTCCTCACTTCACGTATTTCAGTACAGACCCTCAAAGATATTAAAGTAGCTAATTCCTGAAGAGGTCAGTGACAGCAAGGAGAACCCAAGCCAATCACATTCATGTGGGCCAAGAAGAAATGGAAATGTGCATTGCTAAAAGGAGACAAAAATGGATGGGCAGATATAGCGGGAACCAGGTATGAGGAGGAATCCAACTCTCTCTGGTGGTTCCGGCTTGGTCTGGAGTAAAATCTGTATCAAACCTAGAATTTATGATTGAGTTTTCTTAATTTCTGCAAAATCTGGAAGAGTTTATGCTGCCCAGAATATCAGATCTTCGACTCTTTCAGCACCTGTTTATGCTAAGCAGGGGGGAAATCAAGACAGTTCCCCATTTTCTTCCCTACTCCTCCAAAGTCAGTCTGTCATTGGATCAGTCCTTGGCTCAGCTACTTTGATTAGGTGCTGGCATAATGTATTATTTAGGAAAAAATTTCATAGTCATGGATCAGAAGGTCTACAAACATAATTTAACTGTTATCTAAACCAGGTGAAAATCATGCAGGAAATTAAACTGGAAAGAAAAGTATGTGTGATAGGCTAATCTAATCACTGGTGTAACTAGTCTTAACTCTGCTTAAATAGAGATACGCTCTTTTGGGAACTGTCCTCTTGTTCCTGGAATATCTCTGCAAGCATAGAAAGATAGAATCTGAGAACGCCTTTCAAATAGCTCTATTTATATTAAAAAAAAAAAAAAAATCTTAAAGAAAATGAGTCAGAGGCAAACTTCTTCACAGTCCCAGGGCTTAGGACATTAAGAAAATGGTATTTTAAAAATTACAGATACCTCTACCAAAGGRAAAAAAAATAAAGAAAAATTTCCTCTTATTCATCTTTTTTTTTTAAAATCCATCTGCTATTTTTACATWTTTTCTTGTCCCTATCTCACACAAAGTATTCAAGTTAGGATAGGTTACTGTATATAAGATTAAAAAAACAAAGCAGGGTGGTGACTTGGGAATACGATAGCAATGATTGTGTTAACTATATTTCCCAGTCATCTCTGTGGCTGACAGAACTAAAAAGATGGAAAATAAGGCTGAAAACATGGGCCGCAGCAGGATATCAAGATTCCTCACAGAAGTCCACAGATACGGGGTCCCCTTTGCGAAGGTTTTGATTTGTAGTGAGCACATGTTAATCCATTTAGGATATCTACATTAGAATGATGAAAGAGAAAAGTAGGAACAGGAATAGAAAAGCTAAGAAATGCTAACATATGTTTTCAACTTTGAAATGCAACCAGTGTTTTTCCCTAGTGTAACAGGGAAGAGCTGTGCTTTAAATGGGCATAACAATACAAATTTAAAACTTTATCTCAAGGCCATCTCTGAAAATTTCTGGAGAAACTGAAGGGCTTGATGTTAAAACCGTGGCAGATTAGGAGGGTTTGCCGCATTATGTAAGCACAGCATCCTTGGTCTGTGAGGAAAGTCTGAAAATGGCTCACGCAGAAACGGAGCAACCGGGGGATACAGTTTCATATTAAGCCCTCACAAAGGGTCTATGAAATTACCTTAGATTGGGGGTAAAGCAGACTGGTGATTATAGTGATTCTCTCAAGAGATGAAACGGGATGCAGGTAAAAATCATTATACAGATCTAAGAACACATTTCTTAACCAGATTTAGGGTAATACAAGCAAATGTAGTAGTATATGACTCAACATTCTCTAGAGTTCTCCGAGAGTTCATAAAAAGATATTATTATGTCCGCTCTTTAAATCAGAAAACTGGGAAAAGAAAGTGAAATGTTCTTTCCTGTGCTGATACCACCTTTGAAAACAAAAATGCATACCCAAGTTGATCTTATTGGAAAACATCCTCACACACCCAAAAACATTTGAGAGATCATGGTTGCATTTTTCTGTTCCTCATTAGGAGAGAAGTGGAATTTATTTTTTTAAAAGTATAAATAGGGTACACAGACTTATATTTACCAGAATATCTACTAACACAAGGTCTGGAGCTTTTACACRAGAATACAAAGATATCGATTCAAACCCTCCGCTTGACTGGTTTAAAGCAAAGACTGTGTCCTACATAGAATCATAGGATGAATCATAGAATCACAGAACGGTTTGGGTTGGAAGGGACCTTTAAAGGTCATATAGTCCAATCCCCCTGTCACGGGCAGGGACATCTTTCACTAGATCAGGTTGCTCAAAGCCCCATCCAATCTGACCTTGGACACTTCCAAGGATGGGCCATCCACAGTTTCTCTGGGAATCCTGTTCCAGTGTCTCACCATCTCTTACAGTAAAGAATTTCTTCCTTATATCTAACCTAAATCTACCCTCTTTTCATTTAAAACCGTTACCCCTTGTCCTATCACTATAGGCCCTGGTAAAAAGTCTCTCTCCATCTTTCCTATAAACTCCCTTTAAGAATTGAAATGTCACAATAAAGTCTCCCTGAAGCCTTCTCTTCTCCAGACTAAACCACCCCAGTCTGAGTGCCTTAAGCAATTGTTTTTTTCTGAGGTGGGCCAACTTTTTCTTATTCCTGTTGGTGCTTTCTGAATCTGTGCTCTCCCTCCCTCATCCCRCCTCCCCCAAGAAAATTTCATTGAAACCAAGTTGTTCCTATTTTTTCTATGGACAACACTGCCATCCACTCACTAGCTCTATTCTTTGCTGCACTGCCTACATAGAATGAAAATCGTTCGGATTTATTTCCCTCTTTACTTAAAAAATATAAATCTGTATACATATTTAGGCTGAATAAGGTTCTGAACTTTCATAAAAGATTCCTAGCATTTGAAGGTATGTAGCCTCAGCTAGCTCTGAAACACATTATATTAAGACTTCTTTGGTAGCAGCTGTGAAAAGCATAGGTATAATTGAAGACCTCATAAGTAGGCAATGAATAATAATGGATTGACAGTAAGTTCAAAGAGCCACAACTACAGGTGATAAAGCATGGAAGATGAAAGCATGGAAGATGGAAGGAGCTTATTTTGACTTCCTGAATCCTCAAAGTTAGTGGACTAAGAGATAGCAATAGTCTTTTGGCCTCCAGACTGAATAAATGTGTTGTGCAGATTCACAAGATACAACAACTATGATATCATGTTGATGATACTTTTATGAAGGTAGTTTTTAGATATGGTTTCATTTTCAACGGATGGGAAGCCAGAGTTAGTATTTTTCTTATTTAAAATGTGACCTTGCTCCAACAGAAACAGCAAGAAATCAAACTGATATAAATGTAAAATATCCCTTGGTTAATTCTTTGTTTTTACAAATATTATATTTCTTCTCCACCTCATCAAAGGTTAAAATCTAGCAGAAGGCAGCTTCCTAATGGCTGAGTGAGTGGCAGCAGCATTTGCAGTATATCAGAGATTTTTCCTAGACATATATCTTGAGTAGGGTGGAGGTTTCTGATGCCTCTCAATGCGTGAAAACTAAGCAATTTTCACCTTCATTCAAAGTATCTCCCTCCTGCACGCTCATGAGCAGCAACTGAGCTCAGTGAGAGTTAATCTGTTTGCACACCAGTTTCCTGAAACTCTTCCACTACTTCCACTGTGACAAATTCCCTTAACTTGTCCCCATTCAGACTGACTAGGAAGGGACAGACAGGGTGGCAGAAGCTTTGTTTTTGAAGGAAAGCAATTTACAGAGGAAACTTCATGCAGAACAAAAAAGAGGACTTCAGTGTTACATGGCATGCAATAGTGAATAGAAAAGAATACTGCATGATATTTTCAGCCGCACAACAGAAATGTCATAAACACTAATATGGCAGTATCACTTAATGGGCAGGTCCCTGAACTTGATTACATTTTGGCAATGCATTGTTCAGGCTGATCCATCTGGGAGTAATATTTCAAGTTGTCCTCTAGGGACTTGGTCTTTTTACAAACATATGACTTCACTTCTTCGGCATAACAGAAATTACGGGGGATACTGATTACATGGGAAGTAGAGAAAGTTTTCCTAGAAATTAGCCAGAACATGAGGAACGAATTCCCACAGAAACAAAGAACAAGCACAACCTTGCCTCAACACTTTTTATCCTTCCTGAGCAATATGAATGCTTCTGGAAACCCCTTCCACAACAGAACACAATACTGGTCGTGTTTCTTTGCATATGTGATAAGTGATCAATTCATATCCAAAAGATATTACAATATTGCTATGGGAAGGACAGCATTAAAAGTGATGGAGAACAGCATCTAGCAAGCAATCAACATGTCCACTATAAAACAAGAAGTGCTTTGTTTTTGCAAACCCTATTGCTTACTAGATAAGAGTGTGTATTATGATCCAAATTTAGAAAAGTCTCTAAACAACCCCTGATTAAGAGTTACAATGTATGTTCTACTGTTTTCCTGTTTCAGCCCTTGTAACAGGAAATAGTTTATTAAAAAAATAAATAAATCATACATTTAGAATGACTGGTCCTGACTGCAGAGATCAGGAAGGACCTTGAGCATAGTATTGTTACTAAAGATTTTTTTTCTAGTGACTTTTGAAGAATATTACACCAGAATTTACTTTTCAACTATTGAAATGGAACAATGAAATCATATTGGCATTAGACAGCTATACTTTCACACCATGTGATTTTTGTGCTACAGCAACCTTATCCTTTGTATTACCTGCCAGCTTGCTCTAACGCAGTCTGCTCTAAGAAGTCATGCTTTGAACAGATCACATGTCATTGTGTTGATTTTGTAGAATTTCTTCCTTGCAATACTGATCTATGACAATTAGTTAAACTCCTTTAAAATCATATTGAAGCTTAGACCACATCCACTCCTGCACACTTGTCATATACCTCTGTGGAGGGCTAAGCATAGCAACAGATACCTTGATACAAGCATCTGCACCTGTGGATAAGAGAAAGCCATGCTTGCCTTCAGACAGCTGTGCTCTCAAGTCCTTGCCTACTGAGATGCGATCTGAGCTGGCAGTCTCCCACTGTTTATCCATGCTTCCTATCCAGTCATTATCAGAAGTTGCAGATAAAAGTCACCTGTGCTATTCTGAGATTAATAATATCATATAAATGTTGTGCTTCCTTGGTCTATTACATTTGTGAAACACGCATATAAGCCCATTCAGTCCCTGTCAGCCAGATGCCCATGTTTTCCTAAGAGATGTGTGTGCACACATAAAAGGACTGATTGTACTTGGTTTTTTCTGATGAAAAATAGATAAGGTGGACTACCCCGACCACCCTGCTTTTCATACATCTGCACAAAGGTGAGAAATGAAGGAATGCACAGCTTTTCCCAGTGCAATACTGCTGCTGCTGCTACTCAGCTCCCTGTAAATGGGGCAGAAAAATCCGGGGTTCATGTACCTCGCATTGGTACAAAGCTCAGAAATCATGTGCTTCTCCTCTCTGACGCGTTCCTCACTTACAACTGAGTTTACAGCCATTACCAATATCTAATAAGTTTAGTATTCTGGGTCAGGAAACCCTCAGAAATAGGTTATTTTATTCTAAAAAAAAATCTAAAACTTCTTGTTGAAAGTTTAACCTCCTTTAGACACTTCCAGAAACCCAAAACCTAATTACTCCTTCACACAATTTTCATGAAGATGGTGCTATTACATGTGTCTTATAAAAACAAGACATTAATCAATTTGTACTCTCCTTTATTTTCTTATATACATTTTTATATTAAACTAATGAAAAGTAAAGATCTGGCTGTTATTTGGCATGTGCTTTCCAACCACGACAACAATCACATAAAGGTTGAAAACATAAAAATCTACGTGTATAGTTCACTAATAGCCAGACCACTGAAAAGAGCTGGAAAGGAAGCAGWACTGAAACAAAAACATCGAAGTCTCACTTATTCTATCTGCTTTTATGTGGGAAAATCTTTGATATTCTTTTGAAAATTGATGTAACTAGATAGCTCACAGAAACAATTAATTCCTAGGTGCAACAAGTCACTATTTAGGTTATTTATATCATGCTATATGAAAAATTCAGTCTCAATGAAAAAAATAAATGTAATTTTAAAATAGAAAAATTTTGATGCAAAAACATTTGATATATCTGATCATGTTTAACTTAAAAAGTCAGTCTGTGATGATAGAGAATATATAGACTGTCACTAAAATGAAAATATGTGCTATTACATGTCATCAGAAATTTCAAGAAAAAAGATGTTTTCCTTCATATTAATTGTATACAATACTACCATATTTTTAAAAAAAAACATACTGCCTTTACATATAAAACTCTGAATACAAAGTCCAGCCTTTTTTAACTATTAAGTTAATAGGAGACCAAGAGCAGTCACCTGTTTTTCTATATTTCCATTATTATATGTTTATTTAAGCCTCACAAAGGTGGAACAACAGAATTCCACTGGTTTTAAACTTGTAGTCACGAGGGCAAATGTAACAACTAAAACAAACAAATGCATACATACATAAATACATAGATAAGGAAAGAAATCCATTTGGCTTAATCTGCAGGGAACTTTCTAAATCTGATATGTAAGAAATATCTATCCCTACATTTTGGGATCTTTACACCAGAAACTGAACTGGAAAATCAAAGCTGTATTATTATTTATGCCACAAGTATCCTAAATGAAAAAGGACTGAGCAAGAAGAAACCAAGCAAGAATAGTTTGTGTTTTTCTCAAATACCTGAGACACAATCCTCTTGGTTTCTGCACTGAAATAATGGAGACTCCTCATTACCTCATAGAGATATAGTTTGTACACACTTCTTTAAAGCAATGATTTAGAGGGATTTACAGCCAGAGAAAGTAGCTTTGAGATCTAATCACTAGGGCAGAAAAACCTAGACTCCCTGGAAGCAGAGGCTTAAATTCTGGCAGGCTCACCTCATCCTTTCATCTTTCAGAGGTAGATTAAATACTGTGTAGCTTAGCATATAGGGGTCCTCCACAAGACTTTTAAAAGATGAAGTCCTATCTCCTCTAAGTGTTGTTAGATATAACATTTTTTCTCTCTCTTTCCCCCCCCCCCCCTTAGAAATAAGTCCTAGCAACTTGAAATAATTTTTCTAAAGATATTTCTCTTTTCCAGGCAGCTCCCTACCTTCTTGTCTTGAAAGTTTTGAAGCTTTATTTCCTTGATTCTCTATTTTAGTGTAAGTGATAGACACTCTCCTGTAGAATTGTTCTACTCCGTGGACAGCATTAGCAGAAATCAGGGCCCAGAAGAATACAGGCATTTCTTCCCAGTTCAAGATTTGCTCTTTTCATTCCTTCAAATTGCCAAAAGCTAATCAGACTCACTGAAACCATTGAAATAAAATTGAAAACTATCTTTAAAAAGAGGAAGAAACCTCAGCAAATATCCCACTAATTATTGACCCTCTCCAACAAATCCCTATATGTACTGAGAAACGGTCTGAGCAAATTAATGACAATGGCTACTACAGAGCTTGAGCTTCAATTTTTAGAGCTAAAACTGTTGATACATATTACAAGTAGTAACGATTGTACATGTGTGCACTAGAGATCTAATTTAAGCATTTAATGACATCTAATGCATTATACAACCCTATATATTTTTGGTAGCTACTTGGTACAGTTTGTCCCAAAGGCCTCTTCAGCAAGTACAGATAACCAGAAAATTGCTAATAGAACCCCTGTTAATGCAAAACATGTTGGCTAGAGAGAAAAAGGGATGTATGGATTGGTAGTCCTTAGGTTTCTGAGTTTTCCCCAATTAAAAAGAAGAGTAATAAGAAAATTAATTTGTCAGTACTTTAAATCTTTATTAATCCTGACTGGGTTTTAGGCATATATTCCAAATAGTCCCAAAAAGACAGATGCATAAAGATAATGGATAATAATGATTAGTCAACCTTGGCTGCTATTTAGAGGAAAAGGAATCACTAGGAATGGATGCAGTGTGAAGAAAGTAGAAATGCAGGTCATCAAAGAGGCACTAGCTTGGGCAAACAAAAGACCAGAAACTTAAGAATCCTCTCCCCAACGCGCTAGGTAATACCTTGGTATACAATGCAACTTATTTTCCATGGAGAGAGAAATAAAACAATATAGTATATCGCAGCCAATCTTCAACCTCATGTTCCCCATATGAAAAAAAGAAGACTGACACAAAGCACCTGTTGTTTCTTTCCTCAGGGACCTTTAAGTGCACCTAGTTCTTATTAACCATGCAATGTCCGCTAATGTTTCAGAAGGGAAGATATACTTTTAAAAATTATTCAGAGTAACACAGCCTGAAGATCTGGCTCAGTACTTCTGAAGGCAGACATTATATCCATTTAATACAAATGTCACTAACAAATTGTCAAAATGTTGCTTCTCAAGTTTTCTTTCACAAGTCAGTCAAGCTGGTAAATGTCAGCTGATGAGGAGCCCAGTACATGTTTTTCAGCGCACTTGAGCCTCCCCAGCTGTTCAAAACCCTCTGCACAGTCACACGAGGGCTGCAATAACCTTAGATGAAGTGGTACAGGAGTGGTGCCTAGAGCTCACCTGAAAATCAGAAATCAGGCTGAAAAGTCCCCTCTTGCAAACTGTGTTGCCTGCAGCTCTGTCACCTAGCAATTACATAGGAAATGGTCAATGATTACACACAAGAATTTGAGACCCTAGTCATCAGACCCCGCAGATGTCGCAGAGCAGTGGAAAAATCTATGAGGCAAATGCCAGAAAGTGAGCACAAAGACAAACTGAAACAAATCTTGAAAATGCTTGGGCAGACTGCTGGTTACGAATAGAAGCAGAGGGCATTTGTGTTACTGAGTCCGAGTCCTTGTTACCATGCCACAGAAAGCTCTGCTCTCAGTTGTACAACTTCTCTATCTATCTTTCCCAAGTGCTGCAATACCTTGTCTTGGGCATCCCTTGGGCCACGGTTTGACACTGCAAATTTGTTGTGCTATTGTTGAAAATACTTTTCACTTCACTTTAAGATAAGCATCAAAGCAGCAACAACAATTCTTTTAATTAATTAAATTAATCCTTTAATTAATTTATTTTGATAAAAGTTTGAAATTGAAGAATCATATTAAGCCATTCGTTTTACACCTAGGACACAATCATTCATAAGCTCCATTCCTTAGTGTCAGTCTGTCAACACAGTCAACCTGTTAATATAAATTAACTAAAGGATGGAATATCTTCCATAGAAAAAAGCAGAGGCACACTATTAATTTCTTTTTTTCTATTAATCACTAGGATAAGTTTTACGAACTTGCCCACAAAGTAATTACAGGTTGCAGTGAACGTGATTCTAACTCTTCTCTCATGCACACTGTACCAGTGCATGCTGCAAGCCTAAGTTAGGACCTGCTTAATTTGTTCTGAAACAACGAGCTTCAGTCAAAGTCACCTATTCAAAATCCAAAATCCTCATTGAACAAACAGAGATTTTAAAAGGCTTTGAACATTGAGGAATCTTTTTTTTTTTTTTTTTTTGACACATGCAAACAACTGTGTTAGACTTAAATCAATACAGGGGCCAACGTTGAGAGTCGCTATACCTTAGGGAATCAGCCCTTGGCACCTTACTTGGTAGGATCAGCTCTGCAATAGTATCCCAATAAAATACAGACATTTTTCAGAAGATATGCACTGGCATGAAAGCATAAGCTTTGTAATTCACCCAGCACCAGGCAAATCAGCAGTGACCATCTTGCTAGAGCTGACTGTGAACCCCTCTAGCTTTCATGCACAAGTGATACACTGTGCCCAAGAACTGAAGATAAAGCTCAGTTTTATAATTGCTTATTCTTCTGATGTCTGAAATGGGAAAAGGTTGAAAAATCCCAGGGAAAAAGTACAAATGCAGCTTCTTTGTTTGGACCATTTTCTTTCCTCCTACATTCTCTGCTTCAAAGCAACACTGATTACTAACTGCAGCTGGACTGACACCTCCACTATGATATCTTTTATTATTTGTATTTTGATAGCAGCCACCAACACATCAGACACAATACATTCCCCAGAAAACTCATAGGCTAAATAAGAAAAACAAGAAAGAGATGGCTAACATCTATATAAATGCAGTATGTTTTATGTCACATACGCGTGTTAAAAACATTTTTATACGTAACTTAACACATCCTGAAGTATACCTGACTTTAGTACTGCAATCTTTCATTTTCACTTGCTCACCACAGCATTCAAAATAATCATAAAAAGAGAGTATGATTTTGAGGGGATATTTCAAGACAGTGCTATAGCATCATGAAAGACAATATGAAAGGCACAAATGTGAGATCAGATTGTTGTTCAGAGCAATGTAACTAGAAAAACAGACCAGGCAAGGTGCTATCATATGTACAGAAGGCTGAAAATATTTTGTAATGAAACTTGTGGACATTTTGGAATTAAATGATTTTCCTTTCCACATCAACTGTCCATTTGAAAGCTGATTTTACTTATAAATTACGTTGAAACAACAGATTCGGTAGACTTGCAACTATGTTCTCCTATGACTCATATTCTGAATAAAACACATGAATCTAGTGCCTTGCTGTCATTCAGAGCGTGGCTGGCTGGCAGCTGTGTGCGTATGAAGACAGAGCGCATGACAAAGTGCACAACTAGTCAAATGGACAAATTTGCAAATTGAGAACAAAGCCTCATCTTAAAGTCTTGCAGTTCCTTGTTAAAGGAAACTCCAGTTACCTCACAGCTTTAGCTATGCACCTCTATGACAACTGCATATAGACATTTCAGCAAAATCCCAAGATTATATCACTATGATAATGACTAAAAGTTCCTCCTTAAGTCCTTGCATGTGAGGGCTTACAAGGAGAAAGTGACCGTCACCTCGTTTACTGTGGGACTGGAGAGGAGCAGGCAACGTGAGGGGGACATGGCTGCAGCGAGAGCCGGAGAAGGGGACGGAGGGACTGCTGCCCTCACACCCCACCTCTCCAGTGTTTGCTACCAACCTGAATTTCTCCAAGGGCTTTTGTTTCTTTGTTAGGATCAAGCAGTCAGCCCTGAGAGTAAAACCTGAACTACCTTAGCGTGCTGAGTTTTAGCTGGCAATACAAGCATACATTTACCTACAGAAAGATGGACTTCCGTTGCACAACACTTTCAGATTTTTAATGAGGAACTACCTTTTTATTCAGCCTACCACAAACTATCCCAGCCAGAGTGCTAAACAAAATATGTGGTGATATATGCATATACATTTATTAAAATCATAAAATTATTCKCTTAACTTTAAAGTTGGTGGAAAGGGATAGAAGACAAGAAAGGAAAAAAATGAATTAATCATGGTGTAATTTAATCGCATAATGAAAACTATTTTTGAATACATTTCATAGAATCATAGAATAGTTTCGGTTGGAAGGGACCTTTAAAGGTCATCTAGTCCAACCTCCCTGCCATGGGCAGGGACATCTTCAACTAGATCAGGTTGCTCAGAGCCCCGTCCAACCTGACCTTGAACGTTTCCAGGGATGGGGCATCTACCACCTCTCTGGGTGTGGTGGGTTGACCTTGGCTGGACGCCAGGTGCCCAACCAAGCCACTCTATCACTCCCCTCCTCAGCAGGACAGGGTGGGAGAAAATAAGAAGGAAAAAAACTCACGGGTCAAGATAAAGGCAGTTTAATAAAGCAAAAGCAAAGGCCACGCAAAGGAAAAAGAAAGTTTTATTCTCTACTTCCCATCAGCAGGCAATGCCCAGCCACTTCCCAGGAAGCAGGGCTTCAGTACGCATAGCGGTTGCTCTGGAAGACAGACATCGTAATAACGAATGCCCCCTGCTCCTCCTCCTTTCTCTTAGCTTTTATTGCTGAGCAGACATCATATGGTATGGAATATCCCTTTGGTCAGTTTGGGTCAGCTGTCCTGGCTATGTTCCCTGCCAAGATCTTGCCTACCCCCTGCCTGCTGGTGAGGGGGGGAATGTTGGAGAGACAGCCTGGATGCTGTGTGAGCACTGCTCAGCAGTAGCCAAAACACTGGTGTGTTATCAACACCTTTCTAGCTACCAATACAAAGCACAGCACTATGAGGGCTGCTATGGGGAAAATTAACTTCATCTCAGCCAGACCCAATACACTGGCCAATGTGTTCCAGTGTTTCACCACCCTCATTGTAAAAAATGTCTTCCTTATATCTAGTCTAAATCTACCCTCTTTTAGTTTAAAACCATTCCCCCTTGTCCTGTTGCAACAGGCCCTGCTAAAAAGTTTGTCCCCATCTTTCTTATAAGCCCCCTTTAAGGACTGAAAGGCCGCAATAGGGTCTCCCCGGAGCCTTCTCTTCTCCAGGCTGAACAACCCCAACTCTCTCAGCCTTTCTTCATAGGAGAGGCGTTCCATCCCCCTGATCATTTTTGTGATCCTCCTTGGACCCGCTCTAACAGGTCCATGTCTTTCCTGTGCTGAGGGCTCCAGAGCTGGACACAGTACTCCAGGTGGGGTCTCACCAGAGCAGAGGGGCAGAATCACCTCCCTCGACCTGCTGGCCACGCTTCTTTTCATGCAGCCCAGGATACAGCTGGCCTTCTGGGCTGCAATCGCACATTGCTGGCTCATGTCCAGCTTTTCATCTGCCAGTACCCCCAATTTGGAGAAAGTTAAAAACAATACAGAAAAACTCAGATAAATTCCTACTTGCCACAGTACAGTAAATTCGGTATTTCATTACAGTTCATTACCTCTATTATTTAATCACATGGCGACCGTGTATAGTAGGAACAAATGTTAGTTTTAAAATACAGACAAATAATACTGGAGAAAAAAAAAAAAGAATCTTGTAAAGCAGGAAGGAAAAAGAAATGTTTCCTAAGGATATACAATGAAACTGTAAACTTACTTAAGCCTTAATGAAAATCTTAGAAAATATACTGAAGAAGTAATTTCTTTAGACTTTTGTGACTAAGTCATACTTTTTTCATAAAACTTTTAGGGTTCTGAGTCAATAGAAAATATGTCTAAGCTTTTATAATTTGTACTACCTTTTTCCCCCCTCAAGTTTTACTCAGTCTAACATGAAACACTCAGGTCAACAAAGTTTTTATTCAATCCAGCGTTAATTTTAATTACTATTGCCTTCTGAAAGTGCTCTTTAAAAAAAAAGCAAACATTTTATAAATTAGGGGAAAATTTGTGCATGGCTTCTTTCTTTTTTATATTGCAATATTGTTAATATTTAGCTGTAAAGATTTATTTTCCCATGGAAAAAATAATTTTAATCACTTCAAATTAATTTATATGAAACACAAAGCTTGTTTGAGACCTTAAATGAGGATTAATTTGAAGTTAGTGGCTGGTTTAAAGCTGACTCTAAAGTGGGAATAAGTATTGCATGTAGGACTGGCCTGCTTCTATTATACAACCTGTTTCAGCTTCTGTAGCTTATATGTGCTTAGACTGTTTCTACAGATATCCATATTGCAAAGCTGTCAATATTAGAGGAGCTTGGCACTACAGATTTACTGCCTTCCATGCTGTTAAGAACGATAACCTGATTTAGTTCAGCCTGTAAGTTCTCTTGTCACGGGCTGAAAAAGGAAGGTGGAATAAATCACTCTTACAATTAGATAGTTCACCGAGGTTTTCCAATATTTTTTCCTAGTCACCCTCTCCTGGAAGTCATATTATCTTCATGTGACTTAAAATGGAATATCCTATCAGGTTCCCATATGAAACTGAATAGGCATAAACTTATAGCAAGAAAAGAAAGGAAACCATATGTATACCAGCAAATCACACGCACACACATGCACAAACATGCATCACCTTAAATCTGTAGATACGCAAAATACACACACATGCATATATGCATGTACATATGTATGTACAGCATCTCCTCTCTGCCTCCATGTTACATTTATAAAGTAGGGAGACTAATGGATTCTCTTGCTTGTGTTGCAGCCCCTGCTCAACAGTTACCCCTGCGAGGACCCTGGAAGAAGCAAGGTGCATGGTTTGCACGAGCAGACTCTAAAATATTCCAACAGAAGAAAGCCTCACGCTCCATGGTTTCAATACAAAACTTCAGGCTGGTTGAGAGTCTAAGTTCCAGTAGGAGTTTGATTAAGTTGAACATGCGCGACACAGCGATGGTAATCTTCTGTCATACACTGATGCTCAGAGGGTTAGTCACCAGGAATAACGCAGTGAGAAATGAAGGAAGGCAGGCAAATAAAACTATAGTGATCTACTGAACAGAAGGGCTTGGAACACAAAATGGGAAAGAATGACTCCTGTTATAATGACAATACTTTTAATTAYATATATTCAATGAAAAATAAACTATCAGAGAGAGAGTAAAAAACTTCCAATTAATGGAAGTAATGTAATGTCCAAACTTAAATGAAGTATTTTTCCCTTGAGGGTTTTACTGTACTATTTTATTTAGCTTAATGTAATTTAAATTATAAACAGAATGGTTTTGTAAGCCCCCAGAGAAATGTATTTTATTTATAATATACTTCCTTTGAAGTGGTTATGGAAATCATGCTCTTCCTGAAGTCTGTATCTAACATACCACCTACTGCTGCAAACTAGTCAGTCCTCACAAGTTAAACATGATCAGTCTGGTGAAGTACGTGACAAGAAAACCCACGATTTTTTTAAAATGTCAGAGGAAATAGAAATTTGTAATTCCAAAAACTAATAGTCTTCCCTCCAAAAAAAGGTATTGAATGATCTTTATTGATAAAAGTTATGTTTTTTCAGAGGGAATGGAACTCAGCCATAATCAGTCTACTTGAGTTTTTAATGCATGTAATGAAAGAATTGTTTACACTATACCCTAGAGGGAGTTTCAGCTGAAAGTAATTATATTTTGTATACTTAAATTTAAATATGTAAATATTTCCATCTTTCATTTAAATCACAAATCCTTAAAAAAAATTAATTCTGGTATAAAAAGTACACTTTCCTTCAGGATGCAAATTACAAATGACCAGTTTCTGTCACCGTTTTTCCTCCAAGTAATTAAAATAATCTATTTATGAATAAATAAGCAAATATGAATGAATAAATTGAACCCCAGTCTATATGCTCTCCTCACCATCAATAGCTACTGCATAGATTCAGTTAAATAACTAGAGACAAAGAGGAAATTGTCTCTAGAAAATTAATTTTGGCCATTAATCATCTTTTTAAAGCACAGTAGTACCCTATCCTCATGGGTGATCCTTTAACTCAACACGCCAGCCATAGATATACAATGGCCTAAGCTGTGATGCTTCTCCTGAAATAACGTCAAGCCAAGTCACTTCAAAGGTACTAAGCAAGTAAGCACTGTAAGATTTGGCTGATGGTGCAACTGCTTACAGCATGAACTCATGACAACCGCAGTCACAAATTACATACGCTTTGAATTGGTTATTCTTTTTGTCAAAGCTACTCTTCTGCTCTAACCTACTACCAAAATCTATAAATAAATAAATAGATAAATAGATAAATAAATAAAAATACAAGTTCTCATTAGCTTTGGATTAAGAGCTTGAATCATTTTTCAAGGGATAATGTATAGGAGCAAGTATTTCTGTGTCACTACTCTATAAAACAAACATCACTGCTCTGGTGTTAAAACTTCTGTTCGACTTAGACTTTATCAATATCACAAAGTTTCAGGTAGATATTTAAATGTAGAAAGAATATTTTTAAGCACATTTATGACCATATGTAACAAATATGAATGAATTTTAACACATAAACTTTTTTTTTTTCTTTTAAATCAACATGAATATACTGCTGTACAGACCTTCTAAGAAAAGACATTTCCTCTGGCTCTTCTTAGATCAGACATCATCTAGTTCACAATTGAAAATTACATCAATTGTGTTAGAATTTGCACTTTGTATTAGAGTGCTGACCTGTACCACAACCTTTGCAGACATCTATACTTTGCTAAAAGCTACTAAAGCACAAGCATTACTTGTGTTAAATGACAAATGCATGTCATTTTTCATTTACATTACTCTTGTATTTGAGGCAAGATTTTAAGATTCTGACAGCCCAAACATCCGAGCTAATGTACCTTTGCTAAGCAAAATGATGCTGCTCCTCTTGCCTAATGTAATGTGTTCAGATGAACTGACAAATTCTGTTTAATGCGCTGCCCATTTGTGGGTAGTAAAGCACATTATTTTATTATTTTTTTATACATGTAATCCCTTAAGAGGCAGCATGACAATGTAGTGTAAATCTAAAGCAATCCATTAGATTTATTTGCATGAATGGCTTTGTTGTTGTTAATTTAGTATCAGACAAAAAAAAAAAAAATAATTTCTGGCTTTCTGAAAACTTTGTTACTACATTTCTTGTAGATGGATTATATGGTTTGATGCTTTAACCCTTTATTTTTTGCTCACTGTTTCCCCACTGTCACATCAGAGTCTAAGTGACAAATAATACATGTTTTTACAGGGAGAGAGATGTGGACTGTAACAAAATTTGCAGAAGTTAATTATATGAATTCAGGTATTTTCTTTGTTACTTTCCTTTTAGGCTAAAATTGAATACAGTTCAATTCTACTTCCTTTGGGGTACTCTGAATTTTGGCACCAACTAAAAAATTTCCTGCCAAGGAACAGTTGTGCCACTGATACCTACAGAAGAGGCATTCTCCTCAGAATTGATACCCTCTCCAGCATAATAAATGTCTTTTGGAATTGTTTTCCTGCCCATCAGTTACAGCTGGGGAAGATTTTGGATACTTACAACAAGGAACATGAATCTCTTCTCCAATCTAGAGCTAGCAACCCACTTATGGATTGTGATAATTTAAATTTAACTACTAAACCAGAAAATTTATGTGTTTTCAGTATTTTATTCATAGAAAATCTGTCATCTAAAAAMCAAAACAAAACAAAACCAAAACAACAAACCAAAAACCAAACCCACAAGCTTTCACCTTACACGAAATACCTGAAAAAACATGTAAGTAAAGCTGGAATATGGTCAACACAACATGAAAGGCAAAACAAACTGTAACTGAATATGGCCAGCTGTGTAACAGTGTGCAAGATACTGTGTCCTAATTTCAGGATATGAGAGCAGGGGGTAAGCATTGTTTCAGGATTCATCTGAGATACCTGTTGTTAGTATTGAAGCCATAAAGATTCAGCCAGTATGCTATGAAAATGCTTTCCTGAGATGACTTGGTTAGAAGCTTTCTCCAGACAGAAATGAGTGACTGAAATCTCAAGACACTCCAGAAACAACCACAATAAACTGTCAGTGCCACGTCCCTAAAGCAAGTATGTAAGGAGAGCTGTTCTCTGTGTAAGGAGAGTGTGCCAGCATGTGTAAACACAGGCCATCTAAACCACTGCTACATATCCATGTTTACAGTTCATTTCCACAAAATTAGAAATGCAAACCAAGGTGGAAGTTTTACAGAAATGTGTAAGGAATGTAAAAGAAACACCAACTACAACATAGACATAAACACTGCAGCCTACCAATTCATGTAAATTATTTTAAATGCCACTGCAACCGAGACATAAAACAGCATAACATACAAGGGAGAAAGCAGTCAAGTGATAACAAATGCTGGCAATTTAATCAGAACAATTTAGTTCTTTGCCTAGGTTTACTCTTGCAGAGGGAAATAACTTGTTGAAACTAAACCCAGCTAGCATATCAAAACCAGAAGAGAAAACACACTTTTCAAGAAACTGAATTTAACTTGATGGATTCTCACCTTTACTATAGCAAGACTGAATTATTCTGCAGGGAAATCCTGGAGGTAGAATATCAGCTACATTTTTTATTTTGTCTGAAACTCATAGAAAACTTGAAGGTTTGTGCAGAAGCTCAAGATGATCAACAGGAATAACCTGAAGGWATCTTTCTCCTGATTACCGATACCACAATACTGCTCTACTCTTCTTAAGACAAGCATAGAGGTTCATTCATGTAAACATGTTCAGCCTAGCTCTTACCCTGGCTAGCTCTTATTCTGCTAGCTGTGCAGTTGTAATAACAAGAAGCTCAAGGTTTGCCAACTGCTTGAGAATTTATTTAATTTCTCTGCCGGGTTTTGTGCCTCAGCTGAAATTTGCACCACTGCAGCTGCTAAAAAAGTTAGCTCAGGTACGCCTACAGGAATGACAGGCATCACAGTGTTCCCAGCACCCACAACAACTTAAAATAAATGTGGCAAGGACACCAAACACATTGTGACATATGACGGTCTACAGTTGTGTGTCTGTTGATGATAAAACACGTTGCAAAGTTGGAGGGCCTTAATAAATGATTCTATAGTCCATAAATTCCAAGAGACCCTGACTTTGCAAAGTGAGAACTGTTGCCAAAAATCAGCTATTTCCCGATATGTTGAATACTTGGAAAGATATAATGTGAATATATATGTTCCTTTGAATTTTACCTACATGGTCCAGTGAGGAACATCAAAGCGGCTAGTTGGATCAGGCACTGTGTAGTTCTGTGAACTCCTCTTTTGGAAACAAAACTGGTAGTGTGTCAGCATGTAGGCTGTGAACAAAACAAAAGACAGAAGAAGAATTATTAAAATACATTACAGACATATGGAGGAGACGCAGACATATAAGCCAAAAGGCCTCCTTTGGACCAAGAGAAGACAAAAGTTATTAATACTTTCTATTGCTGAATAATATCTTCTTTTTTTTCTTTTTCTTTTTTTTTTTTTTTTTTTTTTTTTTCTTAGAGCCCTGAGCTGAAAATATAACAACTCAAGCATGCATGTATCACATAGATCTGGAGCAGTGGTAATAAGATGGTACTGACAAGCCTTTGGGCTGCTCATACCTACCCCCAAAGGGCTAGGTATGATCACAGTATTTTCAGATGAGTTTTCAAACCCAGTGACCAAATTGGAGTGAGGATAACAATTTCTCCAAGACAGCACAAAGAAGTCTGCAGCTGAATCAGCAAGGGAGCTTGCCTGGCTTGTGCCTGGAAATTGGCACCTCCGGGCACAGAGAGAGATGGGATGCTGAGCCCACCTAGACCCCAGGAGCAGCTCGACACAGGGGCAGAGCTAAGAACTAGGCTCTCCTTTTCTTCCTCAAATTATGCAGTCTCTCAAGTTAACCAATTTAGAAAGCTGGTTTGGAATATTAATTTTCATGTAAAAAATGTAAAAAGCTAGAAAAATAAAACCCCTAATATATTCCGTACATTATATTTTCAGCTGCATTTAATATACTGTTGCTTTTAAAAGTTGACACGGCTACAGAGGAAGCAAAAATAACAATAATTAAAACCTAAACAACATACTTTCCTCTCCAAAAGTTGTAAATTCCTGAAGTCAGAAGTGTAGGGGAAGGATTAGCCACTGACTACCATGTTCCATTTCATTATATATAATTAGTGCCAAGTGGAACCATGTGCCCTTATTATCCCATTTATTGCATGCCATTGCAGCCTAAGGCTTCAAGACCCTTTTGAATAACTTAAACACAGAAGAGTGATTCTGAATCAACAGATGCTCCACGTGTTCACTCAGTGTCTCAGCCTTTACCAGCACGCCAAGGGATTTCACTCCCAGGTGTTATAAAAAGGAAGCAGCAGACCAGAGAGAGAACGCACTGGCTATGTTGGATGCTCAGTTTCTCAGGGGAAAAAAAAAAAACAACAAACCAAAAAAACAACAACAACAAGGTTGAGATTATTAACAAACAAGACTGAAACTATACTCCAGTTCATTTTCAGAATGGAAAAAAAATACACATTTACTACCCATGTAGATTGCTGCACACCAACACAGCACTTCTAACACAGCTCTGATATACCATTAACCATGAAGGTCTCTCCCTCCTCTGGTAAAACACTCTCCTAGAAGACAGCTATTCCCTCCGCTAACCCTGCGCAGCCAAGAAGCGGAATGTGGAAGGGAATCTGAACACACCCTTACACCAAATGAAAACAAGAGAGTCTGTATTTGCGAGAATAAGTGGAAAGGAAGCAGATCAGATGAAATATGGCCAGGAAAGAAGGAATACAGATTATCTGTCTTACAAATAGTGCCATGCAATTCTTAACTGGAAGGAGCCTGGACACGTCAGCGTGGCAAACCCTTTCATAAGAGCAGGCTTTGATACCCTCTCAGCCCAGATCAACATTTAGATGAGAGACAATCACTCCAAACCGACTTCCTGAAGCGTTTCTTTTCCTAGGCATTTCTTTGCCGAGCCGTTTACACTGCTCCGTTCCTGCCACTGCTCCCAGACAGACAATGCACAGGAAGCACAGCACAAGGAAACGCGTCTGCACTGAAGGTCACTGAGCAAAGAAAGCAAAACTCTCAGAAAGAGGCAAGGAGCAGCCAGGGAGTTCACCAGCATCATTTAACCGCCTCCTGCCTGGAAAGGGCTTTCATTCTGTAAAGTGACACAGAAGCTCTGTAAGGACGTTGTGGAGCCTTTGGTGGGAGAGCTCAATCTTTCAGCTCAGGAAGGATGGTTCTAGACTTTTCAAAACAGCAGCTCTAGTTTCAGTACTTCACTCCAGTGATGCAGCAGTGAATCCACACCTTAGTAATTCACTCATCTATTAAATCTACAATTTGCACAGCATGTACCAATTATTGTTTAATTGAGGTCCCTAAAGGTCCTTGGTGGAACTCTTACATACTGTCACCCATGAAACAACAATGAGAATTATACTTAAAAACACTTAAAACACTTAAAAATTAATTGTTCAATTATTTTTTATACAGAAAGTATAAAGGATGAAAAGCATTTCTCATTCACACTATGAATGCAGAAAAATAATTAAAAAAAAAAAAAACTGCTTCGTGACCAAAGCCAGTTTTAAGTCATTTTTACGCTTTTAAGACTGCAAAACAATTGAAAAGGGAAGCCTCCTTTTAGTTAGCTGAGCCTCCTTTTAGTTGAGGAATTACAGTTTCTGACAACTGTCCTGGTTTCAGCTGGGATAGAGTTAATTTTTTTTTTCCTAGTAGTTGGTATAGTGCTATGTTTTGGATTTAGTATGAGAAGAATGTTGATAACACACTGATGTTTTTAGTTGTTGCTAAGTAGTCTACTAGTCAAGGACTTTTCAGCTTCCCAAGCTCTGCCAGGTGCACGGGAAGCTGGGAGGGAGCATGGTCAGGACAGCTAGCCCAACTGGCCAATGGGGTATTCCATACCATGTGACGTCATGCTCAGTATATAAAGCTGGGGGAAGAAGAAGGAAGTGGGGGATGTTTGGAGTGATGGCGTTTGTCTTCCCAAGTAACCGTTACGCGTGATGGAGCCCTGCTTTCCTGGAGATGGCCGAACACCTGCCTGCCCATGGGAAGTAGTGAATGAATTCCTTGTTTTGCTTTGCTTGCGTGYGYGGCTTTTGCTTTCCCTATTAAACTGTCTTTATCTCAACCCATGAGTTTTCTCACTTTTACCCTTCCGATTCTCTCCCCCATCCCACCGGGGGGGAGTGAGCGAGCGGCTGCGTGGTGCTTAGTTGCTGGCTGGGGTTAAACCACGACAACAACTAAAACTGGAATTTTAATAATGCTTAATAATTTCTCTCTTACCAAGTTATTATCTTTTTAGTCAGCAATAAACTAATCCATTATTAAATTAGCTTTTCAAGCTATTCTCAATAAAGAAATTTCTTCCCAGTAAATTTCTATTTTAATTTTATGCCATTACTATCAAGGATCCAGTTTTACTCCCCTAACAATGCAGGTTGTGACTCAAGAGCTTTGGAATTCATTGCCCTAATTTACGATAAACTAAGACTCCTCAAATAAGCTTGTGCTGTTTGTATATTCAGCTACAAAACTAATAAACTCTACTCCTTATGAAAAGCAATCAAAACCAGTTGACAATTCGGCTTGTGCAGAACATCAAGATCCATTTGAAGCAACCACGTCAAAGTTTTACCCCCACACATCTTTCCATCGCGGTTCAATTTGATTCTTTTAGAAAAGGGAGAAAGGCTGTTATTTGACACAAAACATTTGGAGGTAGATGCTTATAGTTAATGTGAGGGTGGACCTGTAATAGACATCATAAAACGTGATTGCTAACCCCTGAAATACCCAGGATAAAATCAGGGAAGATGGAAACCTGGCTGATTTGTATTTTACAACTGGGAAACAATGGTTTGAACCATTCTTCTGTGCTGATACAGTTCATTAGTCCTCCTTTATTCTTTCTGGGACACTTGTCCAAAAAAATGCCCCCAAACCAACAAACCCCCCAAAACTCCACCCCAGTTATCAGCATGAATCCTGGACCTATTTAAGCCAACATCAGCCACCTCCGACCTCAATTGCTATGTCTATGCTAGAAAATTTAATTTGTGGGGTGCTTCTAGGCATTGGCACTCGATCTGTGCTATTAAACTGTGAGACCGGTCCTAGCAGGATTTTAGCTTGGGCATGGTTTGGGAGGCAGCATGACCAAGGAACTTGAGTTAGGCTCTGCACACGTGGGCACACCACGGAGAGGAGGGGACTGAGATTTATGGTATTACAAATACATCTGTGATTACGGTACCTTAAAAGATGCTGCTGTCTGGATAGGTGGGCGCTCTGTGTTCCAGGTACAGAACTGAAGATCACATTTTATGACTTGTATGATTCCTTTCCTATATTCATGAGAATCCCTACTTAAAACAAGAAGTGCACATGTGTGCTGCCTTTAGCTTTTTATTTATTTTTGATAAAAACTCACTTCAGGCTAGAATGTCAGAAAGGCCTTTAAATAACAGAACTACTTCTGTGGAAAGCAAAACTTTGGATACAGTAATTTCTGCTTTGTTTACTTGATAAGATGAATCTGCACGCATTGACTCTGCACTGAGAAATTGAGTTCCTGAGTTTATACAGAGGTGTATCACGAAGTAGGTTTCTCACKATCAGAAATAAATTTCACAGACTGGTAAAACTTCATAAATAATAAGGTGGGTATTTCACCTGAGTGTTTATCAACAGATAAAGGTGATCTCATGGGTCCTTCTTTTTTTAATGAACTTTGGGCAATTTTTGTTTTGCTGTGAGGAAAAAAAAAAAAAGATCTCAAAAATTGGAGAGACTTAGTTACATATTTGTATTTTCTTGCCTAAATAATCTATTAAAAAAAATAAATCAACACTACTACACATCACGTTTATCATCCTCAAAAATCCCTATAGGTGTACCTACGCAGATACAAGGCACTTTAATACTTTTATGGATATAATCCTGATGACTTTACAAAATCAGAAAAAAGGCATATTACAATATCAGCCCTGCAGCTTCTATTTCTAGTGGAATTTAAAGGGCAGAAAATCTTTTGATTCTTGAGCTTCAGGTATAAAAAAGTCTGCAAGCTGAAAGAGGGGTGTCTGCCTAGCACTTCGTTCACTGGATCTTATTAGAAAGAGGTTAGAATCATTCTGGACCAAGACAAGATCAAAGCTGGATGGTAAGAGACTGCAACTGCAATATTTATACACTTGAAAAGCACTTCTGCACTGATATGAAATGCAAACATGCTACACCTAGTTCAAGACAGAATTTCTTGCTGGGAACAGTTTTTTTGTTGTTGTTGTTTATTTATTTTCACATTCTTAGAGTATGTTTTTTACCTTAAGGAAAGAGTCCGTTTATAAAAAGAGATTTTTCTTGTACTGTTGACAAAAGGAATCAAGCCAGTTTCCAAGCACAGCTGCCAACTCGACTCACAGCCAGCACAGGTCAGAAGTAGGTAAGAATTTTGAAAAGTTGAGGTAGTACAGAAACGTATAGCTTTCTAATTAGATATCTCAAAAATAAGCACTATCAATAAATAAAGTAAACATGGGTCATGAATTCAGAAGAATATACGTGAGAGTCAAAAAACTGCATTAAAAAATAAAACAAATTTTTTAGAGATCAAAAGTGAAACAAAATTGTTTACAATTTTCTGGCAACACACTAGAGATATTTTCAGAATTTTTCATTATTTATTCAAAAATTTGTATTGCCGATGTCTTTGGCCTGAACTCACTGCTTGAAGTTTGGAGACTAGACCTGTCAAATGGACTTTAAAAGAAGCACAAGATTAATTTTAGCTCCATGTTTGTTACGGAAGTAGTCTGTAAAATGATGAATCGTTTAATGTGCTCAGAGATCTCATTGCAATCACTGGCTACCAGTGGTCCCCTCACGCGAAATCCAAAGTGACAGGATCATCTTCTCTCTAAACCTAGCCCAATAAACATGTTAATATTGTATTTCATGTTGAACTGCTTCAAAAGGTTACATTAAGGACCAACAGTTCTAGAATATCCTATAATTTAGTTGGAAGGAGGTGGCACAGGCTCATTCTACCAACTTTGACTTGAAAGATAAATTGATGTCCTGTGTCTGTTCTAAACACTAGCTATAAAGATAAATTCTTCCTATATTGTACAAATGTCAACTAAGTCCCCACAGAACTGAATCATCTTCTGTATTTCTGAGGTTGTAGCAGAAATTCCATAAGGCCAAAATAAAAGGACAAATTTAATGTCACACAACAGTTCATTCAACTTGCTCAACTTTTATTTTTTGAGGATGACTGAAAACAATAATTTTATGCCTCTCTCATCCAGTTTAACCGAGATAAAAATTAATGATTAGCATCCTGAATTTAGACAATGTTCTCAGTGAAGAAATGTCAATTCATAGTACTGACTCAGCCAAATCTGTTTCAGCTGCTGAATAACTATGTTAGAAGGCTTCATTTTGTTTTGAAGTTCTGAGGGGTACAGTAAAACAAAATGCAGATATTTCAGCTATGATTTTAATTTGGTAGTCTCATAGCTTAAAAATTGTTCAGTCTAGACATATCACATTTGTTTCACTCTATAATAGTGACTTCAGCGTTTTATTGGTAAAGTTGAGTGGCTATTCTGGAACTATTCAGTTAGATCTGCTCAGTGTAAAAGTGTTCAGCTCAGTTCAGTTCATGTACAAAGCATCTCATAAGTGCACTACAGTGTCTGAATATAATCAGTAGCACAGGCAGTTAGGAAAAAGGAAAACATCAGCAAAAAACAACTACTAGGAGAGTACTTCAGTTTAACTGCTCTTTATTACTTATATTTTCTATGTATCTGATATATAATCACAAAAGCTTTTTAAAATTTGAGAAGTGATTAGAATCTCTCTTAGATTTTGATTCCTTYGGGTGCTTACTGATGCCTGACTTCTAGCACCTCTGTTTTTAAGAAAACAAAGATTATTTTTTTAAACCAAAGTTTGTTAAATGTCATGTGTAATTTTACATGACACTACAAGATAATCATGGCTAAACAGACCAAACCAGGAAGCTCACTATTTGGTATACAGTTATCAGTATTAATAGTTTAGGAAGTGGTCCCACTTTAACTTTAGATATCTTTACAGTTATAGGCATCTACCCCTGTGCTGTACAGACTGCACAGTCAACACAGGAAAAAGCTGCCACATCAAAGGACCATTCAACAGAGCTGATGTATTTTAGTTGTTGGCCCTAGGATGAGATGAAGTAAGCCTTAGGAATATCTCATGCCCTCCATCCATTACACAGCACATCTAAATCTGGTTTGATGAATCCCATCCTGAGTGTTCACTTCTTGTGATCATAAATCGTTATCCGTAATAACTGTTTTTACAAATCCCTTTCATCCACTGTTTAGTCTATAAATATTCTGATCTATCCAGCCATTCAGAGTGAGATTAGGCTCCACTATATACATATATATATGCATGGAAAAAAACACATACCCCTTTCTCAGAGAAGACAACCTTATCTGAAAAAGATGTCCTGAGCAGACATACTGCTCCGTTTCTTCCGTTCAGAGTTTCACTATTAACAGTTACTCAAAAGTTTTAAGATATTCAAGACGGCCTTTTCTCCACCTATCACTGCAATTGAGAAAGATGTTTCCCCCTCCTGTGGTTTTCAGTGTCAGTGATTAAACAGAAAAAAAATATTAAAAAAACCCTCACAAAACATTAGAAATTTCAGTATTTCAGGAAATATTTGGGTGTGACTTATGTACACAAGATATGTGTCTGGTGTGTTAAACCTGAGAGAGTAGGAAAGCATAAGTAAAGTTTTGAATTACAATATGAGGCAGTTGAATGCGCTGTGAGTAATATGCTGCTTTATCAGTTGGAAGCAGATGGACTTTCCAGAAAAGGGATGGTAAGTCTGTTAATGGAAATGTGCTGTCTGTTCACCGGGGTACCCAGGTAGGAAATGTCCCATAATTTGGTCTTTCCTAACTACGCCTGCTAGGCAATAGAGCAAAATCTCAGTAATCATGAATTTCTTTCTAAACTCCATTTTGTATAAAGTATACAGAAAATTACCCAACAATTGTCTTAATGAAACTTCTGATGAGAAATTATGGGGTTAATGAAGATGTTTATAAGCACAGAGAAGAGAGAAGCTGTTGGCAAGAGGTGCAATAATCTCCCACACTCACCTACGAAAATCCACTCTTCTACATCAAAAGAAAGTTAACAGTATGTATATGCAAACCTTAAACAACCCGCTAAATGAACCCAGACAGTGGCTGCAATGCAGCTTTTATATTCAAAAACATAAAACTATGTCTCTGGGCAAAGAAAAAAGGTGGTGAAATATTAAATGTTCAACTCCTTCCACGCCCAAGAGTTACAGACACAACAACAGCTGTAATTGCATCTACTGGAACTAAACCTCTTTATCCAAGAAGTTTCACTAAATCTATTTGAAGAGCTGAAAGAAAGAAATCACTTTTTTTTTTCTTCTTCTAAATTAAAGAGTAATTTTAAATCCTTACAGCTCAGAAAGGAACCAATTGTTGTAAAACCACCACRGGGTGAAGGCGTGAACTGAGGCCAGGGCCACCCCGCCCACAAACCCACCAGCACGAAACCTGCCAGCCCCGACAATGGCCCTGCGGGGCTGACGGCCTGGCCTGTGGGCACCAGCCCGGCTTCAGCCTGAATTTCAGCTCCTTGTGGAGCAGGTGGCTTCCCCGGCCCAGGGGCAGGACCCCGGGACACTGCGACACGGGCATCAGCGCCATCTCCTGCGGCTGCAGCTATTCCCAGGTGCCTGGAGGGAGCGGCGCAAATGGCGTCCCTCCCTGGGAAGGGGAGGGAGACACTCCTGCATGCCCCGGGGATACCAGCAAACATGGCAGCACTGATGCAACCTCCAGTGCAAAGGTCACTTTAAACGATGAAATAAAATCAGCTAACAGGCCTTGGATTTACCTCTGCTTTGGGTGTCCATGCCCAGGTGCCAGTGCGGGGGGGCTGCAGGGCGGCCTCTGTGAGGAGAGGCCGGGGCTGCCCCGTGCCGGGCACAGCCGGTTCCAGCCAGCTCCAGGGTACCCACCGCAGGGCASGGCTGCAGTTGCTGGTTGTCCTCCCTATCTCTTCAGAGAGTAAAATGCCACATTGAGCACCTGGTAGGGTTCTTCTTCAGGCTGAGCCCCGCAGCCACAGGTGGGCACCTCAGGGAAAGGGTATTTAGAAAAGAACAAAGCGCTTCCTGGCAGTCCATGCAGGAGCAGGTGTGCATGCCCTGAAAGACCTGCAGCCCACAGAGAGCCCAGGCTGGAGCAGGTTCATCCTGAAGAACAGCAGCCCGTGGAGGCCCCAAGCTAAAGCAGGGAGCAGTGCGAGGAGGAAGGAGCGGCAGAGAGGAGCTGCCACGGACTGACCACAGCCCCTGCCCCTGTCCCCCTGCACCACCACAGAAGTGACTCAGCAGCAGTTCAGCTGCTCTGGTCCATGGAGCGGTGCCCCAAAGGGTTGCTCTTTGGGTGGACTAGGTTCAAAACTAACGCCCACAGGCTACAGAGCTCCATACAGTACACAACACCCAATGAATTGGCAAGGATCACAACCCCAGACCTTATCGGGATGCTTCTGTTACCCAGCAAAGGCAGTTTTGCATGGTCTGGCAGCCGCTGCTCTCTCTGATGCCAGCATTCAAAGGGCCAGGTTGCCCATTTTGGGTCTCGGTGCATAACAGGGAGATCTGCACTTCTTTATATGAAAGCCTAACTGTACTTAAGCCCCAGGACTGAATACATACAGTTATGTACCATTTACAGACTACAGCAACATCTAACGTAACATAAACTAGTGTAGGAAAAGCTGCTGATTCTGACTTTTAACTAAAATTTCTCATTGCTAAGAATGCAACTTACTGCTCGCTGTTTTTCTGTGTTACTGTGAACAGCCACGCAGGCATCAGGGCTGAGGAGCAAAAACTGAGAGCAGTGCTCACTGCAGGGACATACTCCTGACCCCCTATGGGGGAACATCATAAGTAAGCTTTGGGACTGTAACACACCTTTGCTCATGCCTGAAAATCTGTTAACCTCTGTAGATCACTTGCAGTGTGGCTTTCTGTGCAGCTGAAGTTAAAGATCTGTCATTAATTTTGTATTGAATTAGTATACAGAACTTCAGTATTGGAAAAAGCAGCTCAGCCATTTCTTTCCCCATCAGTATCTTGAATTTTGTTTGAATGTTTATACAAACTAAAAAGCTAAACAGCTTTCGGCTGGTGGGGAGAAGGGACGAGGAAGAAAAAAAAGAAAGGAATGATATGTGGGAAGATAACAACCCTGACATGAAACCCTTGTGTCATGCCACATTCTGTCATTAAATTCACAATTTAATCAACAAATCAGATTCCCAAAATTACCAAGTATATTATATCATCCCAGCACCAATACTTTACTAAAACTAGACAGACAGCCCAGGGGAAATAAGCCAATGGCTTTCCTATCACTGTTTAACTCTTCTGCTCAGATAACACAGGYTTGGCTTTGCACAGGATTTATTTAATTCTGAGTATTGGAAAAAGCTCGCAACTGATTACTACTGAGGGCAGTAGTAATCAACATTCGTTGTTGATATACGTTTACTCAGCTGAGTTAATATGAGAAAAATACTGTAAATAACTCCAGAAGTATATAAACTCAGTTGGTGATATATGAGATTAAGCTCTAATGAGATGTATCTATGAAAGGAACAGAATGACCTATACCCTACCAGGACACAGAATTGGTGCGGACCAGAAACTTGTGCACTGTTTGTAGGCTTTGACTTCCATAGGCCATATTGTAAGAACAGGCACTTCTGGCTGATTCACTATAATCACTCCTGTGTTGCAGTGCTGCTTTGCTATTCTGTGATTTTACAGGTCATTACAGTAATGGCAGTGCTGTCATCTAGACAAAATGTAAAAGTACACATTTCCCTTGAGAACTGATAGCAACCCCAGTCGCATTTTCTAGCTGGGATACCCGTGATTTTTGCCTATACACATTTCCTTCTCTATTTCAATTTAAAACAAAGAGCAGTAGTATTGTTTCTACACATTCACAGTAGAAGTGATGTGCCCTAAAGCATAATGATTCTGTTTTTCCTGTATATACAGTTATCACAGTGATGCTTTGGGAAGCAAAGAAAATGATGGGGTTTTTTTGATAAATGATAGATGATATGAGTGGAGGTGACTTAGATTTTTAAATATTTAAGAAAAATAAGATGCCTCAGAAACTGGGGAGAGGATTCATATCTGTTTTCTTTCCCTTTTACAGGCAGAGGTGAAAGTATACTGAAAGCCCATTTTCCTCTTTAAGGAAAGGTTAACCATACCAGACTAATATCAAAGTGATGTGAACCAATGCTGCCAGCAATACTAAAATTTTCAAGCACCTAGCCAGGTTCTGTAGAGGGAAGAAAAAAAAAAAAAAAAACAAAAAAATCCCACTTTAAGCCAATAACCAAATCTGAAAGTAAGAAGAAAAGTCCCCAGGTTAGATTGGCAAGGACTGTTGATTTTGGTTTTGTTTATTATTGCCTTTCCCTGGAATATGGGGTACAGTGTATTCCCTACAGATATGTTTTATTTAACATATTTTCTGCTTCTGCAGGCACTTAAGCTATTGGCAATGGCCTTCACTTCTTATACTCTCTTTCTGAGACATCTTGTAATTGTGGCTTTTGGCCTTTTATTGTAAGTCATAAGTTACATGTAAGGTCTTCAGTGGTCCCCAGGAGCATATGAGCAAAATGTTTTGTGAACCTTCTGAACTAGACATTTACTGAATAATTGCAATGTTGGGGGATAATCCTTAAAAACACAGGTGCTTCCATTCCTATGGCACACAATCACATTAGCTTTATGTTTCTGCTGAAGTAATGCAATTCAAGACTTAATAACAGTATTAAATTGCATAATTAGTTTAGAGGCATTAAAGCACACCAAGATGTATTGAGACAATTAAGATCTTCAGCAACATTGCCTTATGACAGTTGCTGCCTCTGGAAGGCAACACAACATTAGCATACAATCAGCCCAACCAAGGGCTCTCACTGGGATAATATTTTAAATTACTTAATAAAGACTTTACAGACAAAAATTCTCTGATCATCTTCATGGGGTTCATGAGTCAAGTAAGGTCTTGATTTATTACAAGCTAACAATGAAATTACAGAAATTATGTATCTTGCTGACATTACAGAAAATGAGACAGAAAGTTCAGCTATTTTTCTAAATGCAGTAAGAGGAATAATGTCAAAGCCGGAGTTAAAACCCCCAAGACTGAGCTCGGAGAGCAGTCTTGCATTAGTATAATGAAATGCCAATGCAGAATACCCAACAGAACTTACTGTGTTGTTTTTTTTTTTTTTCTCGCAGAAAATGGGCAAATGCGGGTGACTTATGAGTTAACTGACTTCAGGAGGAATAATACCACTCCAGTGTTACGAAAATGGTAACTGCATCAATTCTAAAAAACACTGCATCTTTTCCTTCAGCAATATCCCTATGGCTCAATTTCCCAGAGATGTAGGAAATGCCCTGAAGGGGGCTGTTGATATCATGTAAATTAACTACTTATTTTAGTCTGATGTGAATCATCCCTTGCAGCAGCCTCTCTCCATGATCATAGGAAAAAGCCCAATGGCTAATTTAGATTAAACATCCAACATCTAGACAGATAACTTTAGGCAAGTTGGATTCCACCCAAAACCAGGTCAAGAGTCTGAATAAAAATCTGGCCTTTTCCTTCTTATAAAGCAGTGATACAGTCAAGATTTGAAGATTTTCCAAGCCAGCAAATATCACCCTCTTCACAGCCATCTGAAAATGGTCTGAAATCCATTGATTGCTAAACTAAACTTCCAAAGCTTGTATCAAGTCTGCCAAAGCAACACAGCTTACTCAGTAATTCCTATATTTCTACCTGATTTGTTTGACTATTGTTTAGTTTGCAACATTTCCAAACAGAAATCTAAGCATTAAGAACATATAATGAGAAAACGAGTTTGACGTCACATACAGGAATAGTTAACGTTTTATGGTTTTCTATCATAACACCCCCAACCTTTATAAACATATGTCAGTGGAGAAATCAGTTGGTTTCATGATTCATAACTAAACTTTGGCTTTGCCATGAACTCTACCAAGGACAGCACGTTGTTGAACTGAGCCCTGAAGCAGAGTGGAGAGCAAGGTGTTACTCTGCACATCTGCTCCAAATTCCCTCCTTGTTCCAAAGATAATGCATCCCTTAACCATCCTTATCCACAGGAAAGAGACTGTCCTTGCACTGACCGGATTATTCTGAGAGCACAAAGCTACAATACCACCCATTCAGCACCACTCATGCCACCTTTGTTTCAGCATAGGTGTCTCGGTGGTCCTGCAGACATCTTCCCCTCCTCTGTACACCTTGGTACAGCATAGCTCAGCTCCAACAGGCATTAAGACAGTACTTCATGCCCTCCTATTTTTTTAAACAGTGCTGCCAGCCAAGTAAATATATTGCTTACAGACAGGAACACCAGCTGCCTGAACTCTGAATGTTATCATATTCCTATGGTTATTCATCTCTTTGAAAAAAAATTTCTGTATGTGCTTTTTCCCAGTTTAGGAATCAGGTTATAATCTCGTTCTACTTTAAGTCAATGAAAGAAATTCAGCATCAACCCCCATGAAGCAAAAACAATGTAAAAAGAGAAGCAAGAGTTCCTAATTGCTCAATATTGGTCCTATTCTGGAAGAAAGCTTGGCAAAGCACTGATGAAACTGCTTCTGATGTCATCTATTCCTTTGAGTAGTACAGTTTTCTTATGGGGAGCTAATTTAACAGGAATGTCAGTTCAAACAACAGGGTGGTTATACTTTAATAGCTAGTCATTTTCAAGGACAGCCTTTCTATCTTGCGGCAGATAAATAAATTCCATCTACAAAACTTTTTTCCCTACCATGTAACTTCAAACAAGCGGACTTTTCAAGGCACCGCTATTTGTATGGTTACACAGTATAAGAATAATTCTTTCTCAGCCCAGCAAACAAAAGGAACAACTGGGAACATTTTAATAAGCCTGTAAATTCAAAAAGCAGTGTGAAATTATGAAAAGTGTGTTGACGCCTCAAACACTGTTATATATGCATTAGATGTAAAAATGTCACCTATTTAAAAGCATACCACTCTGCGCTCTGAAAGGAAGAAAGCAGAGTAAGGGAACGCATGATGGGTAAGAGTAAGGGTCCAGCAATGCAACCTCCCAGGTGGGGTAAGCCTTCAACCAGGTGGAATCATCTTCTTACTTCAGGCAGAGAGTGTGGCTGTTGGTTGTTTACTTGCAAATTTAAATGAGATGCATTTCAAAGCAATGTTAGCTAAGACAGAGATTTGCACTGGTGCAGAGAATAGAATTTTATAATGGAAATGACTTTGACAATTGCTTTTACTTAAGAGAAACCTATCTTTTCACAACTGTCTAGCATTCAAATGACTTGGTAAACTCATGATACTCTCTCCAGTAAATCAACGTGCAACCAATCCGTGGCTGTTTACTTTAGACATGTCCTTTTCTCTAAGATTTTATACTTTAATGAAGAAGCATGTACCTTGTTTGGGGGAGGGGGGGAAACTCCACTCTGAACAACTATCTTTCATAGTTTGTTTCTGGTTCTTCTAATGGCGCAACAGTATTTACTTACTAAATGATAGGTCAGATTTGCTGGGCTTTACCTTAGTTTCTTCTCACAAGTCTCAGATTATTAAAAAACCCTTAAATTCATGTGAGGTTACCAGAAAAATAGCTCACCATCAACATACTCTGTTGCTCTGGAGTGATAGGTTATTGCCCATATCCTTGCCTGCCAGTAATCCCAATTATTAATTAAAGCTGCTCCAACCCAGCTACTCTACTCAACTTTAATTTTCCAGCAACAGGATCAGAAGATCAGCTACCTGGGAATTCTGTATCTGTAAGAATTTAAGTCAAAAGATAAAAAGGTCCAAAAAAACTTTTAGCAAATATATAACATCAAGAGTAAAATATAGATACAGATCAAGTAATAAAGCAAAACAAAAAAAAAAAGAAAGAAGTTTAAACTCTCCATCGTTGTAATACCTCAACTGGCGCTGAAGAGAGTTTTTTCCAGCTGACCAAAGAAAATTCTAACTGAAATCTTGTAAGAATTTTAATCATGAAAAACCTTATTTGTTATTACATAAAAGTTCTTTTACTTGTTCAGAAATGAGAAAAATAGCAAATTCCTACCTCAGGTTGATATGTCTTCAAATACTAACATTATAGCAAGGAATGGAAAAGTGACAATTAGAAAATGGTCTAATTCCTCCTAATGCATTATCTGTAACTTCTCTGATTTCAGCTTTTTCACTCGCATCAATAAAAAACAAGTTCCTCTTTACAAGAAGGTATTCTTACATCAATGTACTGTTAATATTGACATTTTGAAGATTACTTAAAGCTCTTTTTATTGCCAAAGGAATTCAAAGAATCCAGCCAGATGCAGTCTTTTCGATCCAGGTTTTTTCTTCAAATAGAGCCCAAGCAAGAAATTAAAAGTATTCCAGTTTTATATGCTTATTCAAATTGAAATGATTTTTTGAGCTTTCAGAGGTTTAGCTATAATCAGGTATCAATTTATGCAGAAAACTGTTGCATTTTGAAAAAAAAATCAAAAGCATTTTGAAAAATAGTTGTTCAAGTGAGATGTGGTTTTGGTTTTATTCCCATATTTTTTCAACTTTTTTTTTTTTAATGGGATAAATAAACTTCCTCAAGTTTTATCTTTTTTCTTTTTTTTTGTGGCAAGTAGTTATCAAGACAACAATCTTGATTATCTAAGACAATAATCAATGACAAACACCAG
This sequence comes from Phoebastria nigripes, assembly GCA_035582835.1. NCBI lineage: Eukaryota > Metazoa > Chordata > Aves > Procellariiformes > Diomedeidae > Phoebastria > Phoebastria nigripes. The sequence continues at coordinate 557,249 of JAYKAV010000877.1, read as the reverse complement.
AAAGCAGGTATTTTACAAATAACTGTCAAGTCCACTTGTGTGGTTAGATAACAACAATTTAATTTAATTGACAAAAAGATGCTCTCTATTTTTAGGTTTCCTGTTACCATTGTTAACATACTAGGCTCATACACATTTTGCAATCTTGAATATTAAGCATCACATTTACTTGAAGTTGAAACTCCATACCATAAAAAAAATGCAGTTGAGTTGTACTTATAGGTAAACAGCCTCCTTCGGGGTGCCTGAAAACCCACTAAGCTATAAAGAGCCCCTGGTTATCTATTTGTAATACAGAACTACAACCTAAGAATACCTACCAAAAAGAGAAAAATTAGCATACAGACAAAAGCCACATAAAGCAAAATTTTATTTCCAATTTAAAATCAAAATAGCTGAACTTTCTTTCCCTTTGCCTCTACTTTGAACCTTGTTACTCCAAAAATTTGCAAAATTATTTGCTATAACTCGGGTGTTTTTGCTTTTCCCATGCTGATGTGCAGCCATCACAACAGACTATCCAACTATCCACATGCCTTATGGTTATGCAGCACATTCGACTTACACCATGCGTTTGCAGTTTCCGGCTGTATAATAATCTGTATCTTTGGACTCTGTGGCAAGACATAACATGGAGATCATTTCACATCCGAAAGGCACTTGGAGGGGACACTGCATTTAAGAGGCCAGGAAGCCACTTCATTAGGAGAGTAGCTCAGAAGTTCTTCCAGCGTGTCTAGCCCAGCTGCCTGAGGAGCCCATCAAGAACCAGCTGTTAGAAAATATCTCACAAGAACTTGCCATTTGCATCCTGTGATTGCCATCCAGGAAGGAAAAAAGGTGGAGGAACCATCTGATGTGACAGAATAGCTGGCAATCCCTGCAGAGTTGTATCCTGATCAAATGATTTACAAGAGTGTTTGAAGTGAGAGATGAATATTAACGGGTAACTAACGATGGGCAGCATGTTTGCTAACAAAACATAAACATATTTTAGCAAGGAAAATACAGATTTTTTTTTTTTTTTTTTTTTTAAATTTCACCGATTAGTTACATATTTTTGCAATAATGTAAACATAACTTGCAATAATGTAAACATAACTTGCTTGCTACCACAGCAAGATACATGTAGCTAAATTCTGGGACATTATGAATAGCTGGGATGGTAAATGTGATGGGAGTAATTTATTTTTCCTTTGCATTAGTCTTGTGTTTTATTTTACAAAACTAACAGGGTTTTTTTTTTCTTTCACTTGTGCCTGGGGATACATATCTGTACTGTTCACAAGATCCCTTACCTGGTTTACAAGCAGGTAATAAATGAATAGATTAACAACATATTTTAAAAACTCAAGACAAGTTTTTGCTCAACTATCAGGAATAATACTTATAAATGTGTAGATCTGAATTCTACAGTTCATAGATCCAAAGTAAGCAGTTTGCATAAAATTACTTTAAATTCATTAACTATGCAAGAACCTTATTCACTCATGTTCCTGACAGGAACATCTACTGCAGAAAGCAAAGGTTAGAGTAAGCAAATATACCAGAGAGTAATGAGCAAATTATTGTCTACCCTGTGTGGAAATTGGTACACTTTCTATTTTTTTGCCAAGTGAGTTTCAAACCTGGACAAGTTAAACCAAACTAAATGTCTATAGGAGACTGTTCTGTAGTCTCATTTGTTGGAAAACAGGATCTTAACACTATTCTAGCTGTAATCTCTGTTCTGCTTCTCTTGTCTCTGTAACTGCCCTGAACATCATCAAGTGAGAAACAGTAATCACAGAAAAGCTAAGCACAGTGCATTATCTGTCCTGGGAGCATCACTAGAGCAGAAGCATCCTCTGTTAGCTACTCTTACACAGTATCTGCTGTGTATTAGCTTTAGCAGATCCAGACTGAAGGAAGGTCATTGCCTCAAAAGCAAGTAGAGATGAATGGAGAAACTGAGACAGGCAGTTAAAAAAAAAAAGCGGCCTGAGCACACTTTGCCTTGGGTAATTTGTCTTGTTACAAGTTCCCAGAGATATACATGGAGCTCAAAGGAAGAGACGGTCCATAACCCATGCACTCTCCTTGAACCAGCACTCCCATCAATATTTTACTCCCCATCTCTAAAACCATCAGATAGCTTTCCCTTTGAATTGTGACTTCAAAGCAATCAAAATTTTGGATCTGAAAAAGTTTTCTGATTATATACTTAATCTAATAAAAAGTAGCATACAGGATGATTTACAAAGTATTTTCCTATAAAGGATGACAATTTCTTTGGAATCTTTCCTGTTCCAAGCATCCCTGGGATGATCATTAAACCCTGGCAGCTTAAAGACTACCTCTATGTATCAAATCTTACTCCAGCTCTTACAAGATAAGATGAAAGGATACTGTTACTAGCCAGGCTCAAGAGTTATGGCAGTCTAAAATGCAGAGCACTTTACTTGATGACAGATTTTTTTAAAAATAGAATTTTGAGTGGGGTTTTTTTGTTGTTGTTGTGGGTTTGTTCTTTGGGTCGGGTTTTTTGTTTTCTTTTTTTTTTTTTTTCCTAAAGTAGGATAAGAAGTCATAAAACAACGTAAGTAAATAGAAAAGGACAGTGTCTTCTAAAGAGACAGCTGAAGCAGTCCAGTAGCTATATAAACAAAAGGAATATTATAAAATGCTTTGGAGGGAAAAAAACCTCTCTAATTTTTGTACAAGAGTCAACACAAAACATAGGTGACTTCTACATGCATTGTAACTGATGACAAAACCTGGCTTTTATTCTTAAAAGAACCACCACCCCCCCAAAAAAACCCCAACACCCCCTCCCACCCCCCCGGTTCTACAGGTGTTTGCTTGCAGTATTACAAGCTACCTGAGCCTTTGCTGAGAAACGTGTTTTGATTGCAGATCCAGCATTTTCTCTCTGCAACTCTCTGCTTTTTCTTCACTCTGATTATGTTTTGTAGCACACCTGATCAAGTGGGTCTCTCACATGAGGATGCTCACACCAAACCCATGACCATTGGTTGCTGACTAGCCCACTGTGGTAAGGCAAGGTAGCAACAATACTCCCCTTCCCCTCCCAAAATTAAGTAGGATATAATATTCAAAGAACACTTTGAAAAGAAAAGCAAGCAGCAGTCTGAACCCCACTATATCAGATTTCATGCTACATTTGAAAAAAAGAAACTAGCTTATAATATGGTAATACAAATGCAATAATGAAGTCTGTGTTTTCTTTCATCCTTCTTTCCCTCTTTGCCTTACTTTCCCTTCCACTTCTGTAAACATAATTTCAATCTTTTAACTTAATTTTTCTTGAGCTGTAGCATTTTTTTTGTGGGTGCCTCTAGCATCCTTCAGCCTCTAAAATCTCCTTTTCATTTTCATACCCTTCCCCTCTGTCTCTCCCTGTTACTGAGATGTGCCCTGTTCCTTTTTCTTCTTCCCACTAGATCTCATTTCTTTGAGCCATTTCTCTCTTTTAGCAATTTCTTGATACCCCTCTTGATGATCTTTTGTCAGCAACAAGTAGTATCTGAACTGCTGCATCAGTGCCACAATAGTTTGGAAATTTAAGATGTTTAAATGGTGTGTTTTGAATTCTTTTGTCACAGTCTATTTTGTTGTTTTATACTTTAAACATTTGTATTCTGAATGGGGCTTTTCATGGGGATTTTGGAGGAGAGCAAAGGTGGAAGCAGAGGCAACTAAACACCTTAAAAGAGCTGGACAGTTTGCAAACAGCAATCTCAAAACAAGAAAAAAAAAAACATATTTCTTTCATCCCCAGACAGCTTCCACTGCCAGGTGCCCTCAGAAGGCCAAGAGGTGGCCTCTAACTCAGTCAGGACATGGAGACCCACCACCACCGTGTCCAATGGAGCAAGAGCAGAGCAGAGCCTTCCTTTGCCTTCAAGTAGGGAGTAGAAAGGACACTTAGAATTTGCACCTATTTCAAAAAGATGCCCTAACATTGCCATGGAGAGAGAGAGATAAGGAAATGCATTACCTCTGCTCTAATTTACTTTTCCAGCGTATAGGTTGGAGTTATTTATCTCTGCATATGTCCCTTATAAAGTATGGTAAGGAGGGCATGAACCTGGTGATGAGGCACACTGTAAGTTGGGAACTACAACTATGAAAGCCTGTAAAGAAAAACCCTGGGAATCAGTGTTGATATAAGCATAGGAAAGAGAAAAGCAAGTCCAGGAATTGTGAAATTTACTCAGGGATATTTACTGATTACTAATATTTTATAATATAACACTTGAATAGAAAACTAGAGATGCTAGTTGCTTTCACACACCTGTTAAAAAACAAAGAAGAAAGAAAAAGAAAAAACAACCCAAAATTTCAATTCCTGGATTCTTTTTTTTCAGTCTTGCTTGGAAAATTAATACTGAAGACAGGGGGATATAATCCGAGTTACAGGGAATATATCTGCTTCCTCAGATGATAACACGACAAATCTTGACAAGATTTAAGAATTCTCATATATTCACAGAAAAATGGAAATCTAGGAATTAGTATATCTTGGCAAGGAAAGGCTCTTCAGCAAGAGCAAAACACCCAAGTGGATCAAAAAGAACTACCAGGTGTCATTAAAATGCCTGAGAAGATTTCTTTCCAAAGGAAGTTATAAAAATCAGATGAGTTGGTCTGAAAAAAACTTGCTGAAGAATCAGAAAACAGTAGAAAGCTCTGAACAAGCCAACCACCTAGCTGAAAATTCTTCTGAGAGTCTTCTGACATTTCTCTTCTTGTTTTAGGCCACAGATTTATACAGTTATGCCCTTGGGTAAGTATTTCCATTTTTATTCACAAACATGAAAATAAAATAAATCTAAGCCTCATAGCTGTAGACAAACACCAATCCAACACATATAAAGATATTGTCACATCCCATTTTCTGTTTTCTCATTTTCAAAGCCAGCTCCATGATTTTGGGGGGCCTGCTTCATTATTCTGATTAGAGTTGGGCAATTCTGGGAAATTTAAGCTAACACACTTTAATGAGTTCACAGAAAGAAAACCATCAGCGGAAGGAAAACTGTTTGAAGCCTGACTTGGCTAGAGAGGTGGAAGAATCTGCTTCTAAATAGAGGATAAACATAGAGAAGAGTATCTTATATCCCATGCTGAAGAGCATGTCTGCTGATAGGAACAGTGCTTATGTGGACAGCAAGGTAACATCTTTAGTAACTGCTAACAAGCAGGGGGAAGTTAAGGAACTAGGCCATACACAAAACTAGAAAAGTATGTTAAGCCTACTCAGTTCTTTCTAGCTATTGCCAACCTTTTGGGTGGCAGCACTGCTGGCAAACAAAAATAGAAGAAAATATTTTTTTCTGTAAACAGATTAAGATTAAAAACATATAATTGTTTGTGCAACTTTAGCATTACTTCCATAGAGAGATGCAAATTGGAGCTAGAAGCTTCACACCATTAGAAAGAGGACTAGGTTGTGGTAACTATCAAGTAGAAGAACGTCTAGAGAAGAATCAACTACCTAAATCCATTTTTTTTTCATATTTTACTTAAGATTTAGGTGCTCGGTTCTGCTTTAATGATGAATACTTCAGGGAGCTTAAATACAGTACACTCCATGTTTTAATGGTTGCAAATTAAAACTCATCAACAGAGTTAGGCCAGAATAAACTTTCTGACAATGTCCCTCCCAAAGACCTTTTAGCATCTGAACTAGGTTAGTGTCAGTACTCTCACCATCACTCTTGTGCATTTTCTTCTATTACATGCAATTAAATCTCTTGTAGAAAACCAAACCAAACCAAAACTCGTCCCAACCATATCTAGTGTAAGCAGCAAGGCAAATCCTGTGCAAAAATGCTTGTCGTTCACATTTATCTCCAACGCTAGTTCCAGAAGAAAATCAACATTCAAACTCTGAAATTTCAAAGTAAATGCAAATTAACTTAAGACACTTCAAGCATATAAGAAGTGTATGTCAGAAATTTTGTTTTGACACAAGCAAGTCCACTTCCGATGTCAGTGGACTAAATTTTTTGCATTTAAAGCAGATTAAAGCACTTAGCCAGAAGATACCAGTGATATGACTGATTTCTATTGAAAATTGATATGATGATACTGATCACTTGATAGTATCAGTTGATACTATTGCTATGATTGTTTTTGATGAAAATGATTGATTTTTAATTCCTAGCATCAGCTTTTCAATCCATTTCAAATATTGTAGAAAAAAGATTTATTCCTCTTGTGCCCGACTGGCTCGTATTAAATCTCTCTATGTTCCACAGCACTGTGCATGTCAAGGAGCATGTTAGGAAAACACCGTCTTCTCTTTTTACAGATTTTATAAAGGTGAAATGCCTGCTCTGTTACAGATTCTGGCAGAGCACACCATTTGGTCTCTTACTCCAGTTCTCCAGAACATGACTACAAGTCTACAAGCAGCTTCTCCATTTTTCACAGACTAACAGCATCAATTGAACTTTGCAGGAGAAAGGCATGATTGTAACTTGCTTTTTGAAGTGGGATCAACAGGCAAATGCCAGCTATAACAGATCATGGCAAAGTACTCAAATGAACCTGGGAAATACATGGCACTGACACAGCTTGCCTTAGCACCCAGCCTTTACTCCACTGCAACAGTCATTAACTATTTTTCTTTTTTACATTTCATGCAGCACCCTTACTTGTCTCTCTCAGAGCCACATGTTTGATGTTGACTTTTGCTAAGCAACCAACTCCACAAATTGTAAGATGGTCATTTCTGGACTAGAACTGTCTTAGGCTAATATGTTTAACCTTCTGCTTTCACTTCTGTGTGTTTCTCTTTGCTCCTACACGCTGGCTGTACTGTTCTGATGTATTGTGATGTATAGAAGGATAAAGGTGGTAGAAACTCCCTATCACACGAGTTGATAAGTTTGAACAGAAGTGAACAAAAGATTTTTGCCTCTTCTTGGTGCAGATTACACCTGTATTTCTGAGTGATCCAGTAGGGCACAGATCGATTATTAACGACTATGAAAGTACAGCCTGAGATGCTGAAGTTAGAAACTTCTCTATTTAATAATGGAATTTTTTTTTTTTTTTTCTTTATAAAAGAAAGTGATAATTGCTGGAACTTAAGGTATTAACATTTTTATGAGCACTACAAAGCTTTGAAGAGTTTCATTCACTTCCACTTTTGCTGGTACTGTTCCACGTCTGAAGCCAGTTTTCTGTTGGTTTGGGTTAACAGCAGCTTTACTATTAAATGTCAGCAGCAGAGTTATTCACAATGTGGCGGTTACATCTTTGTATCAAGAGAAACGCACTCACAGCATTTAACCAGTTTTTAACTTCACACACTCTATTCTAGAGCCAATTGCAAAATGCTTCTGAATGATGCTTTAAATCTTGTAACTAATTTTGCTTTTGTCAAATGGAGGTTATAACCAGTAAGCAATCTCTCTGGATGCGTACAGAAAGACTTGAACTACAGCTTATGATATAAAACATTAGACAATCTCTTGGCAATCTCCTTTCTTCCTTTTTCTACCTCTCTCAAGAAAAAAAGATGAATCAGTTTTCCAATCTGTTTCACCACATAGCTGCACAAACAGTTTTGCAGTAACACAGGAATGTGTGACAGGCAGAAAATACCAGACTTTAGCATAGCTGGATATCTGTATCGTGAAACCCAAGATTAATACTGCTTTGAAGTTGTCGGTGCTGCTGAGACCGCAGAGTATCCTTGCCTTCTTCACATGACGTTACTGGAGACAAATGAATTATTCAGAGTTCTTACAGTTCACCATCTATCTCTGCAGAAACTGAGACCGCACAATTAGGAAACAATGCAGAACCTGCTCGCTCAGAAGATCTATCCCTTGTTTACTGCAGAAGCAACGTTACTATTGGCACAGTTATTAACTATTGTTAATAATATAACTATTGTTAATAACTCGTATTGACACTGCAGAACCATCATATCCACGGAAGACAGAAATGGCTAGGAAATAGCTAACAATTGCCTAATTACTGTTCAAGATTAAATACAGAAGAGAATCCAATTAAAACTCTTAAATCCGAGGTTGAGTTAGAAGTAACATCAGTTGGAAGAGATCTCTGTGTTAATAAACTACAGATATATTTCACTGGGATTATTAAACACCTGACCTTATGTGGGCTTCACCAGGAGAATTTCCATGAGAAGCATGATGGACAAGTTTTATAACTGGGAAAATAATTTTGTACAATGATTTCTGGATGAATCTAATGTAAACCAACTTTTCCTTTCAAACCAGAAAGAAGAAGCCAATTCCCTTTTTTAATCAACAAACAATGCCAACTTTACACCTTTGCCACACGGCAAAAGATTTTTTAAGCTAAATTGTGAAGCACTGCGTTTGATACAGTGCCATTTGGAAATTTAGAAAGACAGTATCTGAAGACCATCATGAACATTAATTCTGAAAATTTACCCAGGATATTTCTCAAATGACTAGCGAATCTGTTTTTTCTTGTCTTGGGTTGAACGCTTGAACCACCTTTAGTGGACACCAAATGCCAGACTCAGCCCTGTTGACTTGTAACAGCTGATTCAAATGTTGAATGCCATATACACACACGAAGTAAAGAAATAGCCATTTTGAGAAGAATTTTAAAAGCTTTTCTTTGCGTTTCACTTGCATAGATAATGACAAGTAAGCTCAACAGCCAAGAGGGGACAAAAAACCACCTACTCTGTTTGAAATTAATCTAACAGAATTATCCTGCACATATTATGCACGCCAAGACTTATGATAGATTGTTGTGTTAAAAGCTTTTATTGCCATGAGATTGGACTGCATGCATCACTTGCAAGTGGAAAAATATTGCAGGAATGATGAGAATCACATCAAAAAGTATATTAAAATCTTTACATCACCTTCAATTCCATGGCCATTTTCTTTGCCTCTGCTTCATCATTTTAAAAAGAATGAAAGGTAATTAAGTTACTATAGCAGTAATACTGTACTATATACTTTTTTTCCCCCTAAGCAGAAATGTCCCAAGACTTGCCCTAACAGCTGGTTGGGAAATGTCTAGTTTGTATTTTACTCTTTGCACTGGAAACTAGTGTAACTGTTACACCAGCCAGAATAAATCAGAGCAAGTCAGAGGCTTGGTCTAAGAGCTGAATTGGTTCTTGGCTGCTTCTGAGCGTAACTATGGATGGAAAGTACTTACGTACGTCCCCTCAGTGTTCCAACAAATCTCATAYATGCCTCTGGATTAAGCATTTAAAATCATCAACTACATGGCTTGTGTAGTATTTTCACAAGGAGCACAGTTGCTAAAGTCATTTGAATCTATCAAATTGTACTAGATACAAGTATTTAATAATGCAGTATTACCTTCAGAGTAGCATATTTAATAGCATACATTACCTAAGAAATAGAATGCATTCTAAATACATGTTTTTAACAACTTTTAACAGTTTTGAAAAATTGCAGTTCAGCAAGTTCCTCTTGTTCTACTGAAGTTTATTTTATATAAAAACCTAATTAACATTCAATGCTTCACTGGCTGTTGTTGCATTCAATGATTATCTTAACCCCCTTTTGCCAAAACTGCGAAATATAATATGTATTATGGACCTAACTCACATATAATCATATACTTTATAATGATGTGTTGGTAAGAAGGATGTCAGAACATAGCAATTTTTTGTAATGAGAAAACTATTCATTCTCATTTCCAGTGCATTTTAAAAAAAGGGTATACGTGAAAATCCAACAAGGTTCCAATTAACTTTACTGTCATCTTTGGGGTTTTGCGAAATGAAACGTATTAAGTTGCAAACTCAGTAAATTAGCATGGATCATTAAAAACAATCTGCTAAATTCTTCAAATCCAAAAGCCATTATTAACAGCTATTTTGCACTTCAACTAAATTGAAATTTGGGCATTCTGAATTGGTGGCAACTTCTGCCTTGGCAAGACTACACAACCTTGTAGATTCAAAACAAAAAAAATAAGGCACCAAGAACTGCTTAGGTGTTAAATAGAGAACAACGTTTAGTCACATGACTACATCCTGGCAAAATCCTTTGAGCCTTTTGTTGGAGCAAGACACACATTTCTGATGAATAAAATAAAATCTAGTCCATTAAACATTTGTGTGTCAGCCATGCTTAGCAAAAAATCTTTGACTGCAGCTATGTTACTGAAATTTAAGTTGTGCCATGTATCATTTCAATTAGATAAAGATTTGGAGAGTAGCTAAGCCTTTTTTTGTTTTGTTATTTTCTTTTCAAACTTGACTGGTTATATGCTGGCTGTGCCAACAGGGTGGATAATGGGAGAGAAATTCTCCGTAAGAAAAAAACAAAACCCCAAAACCATACTGAATAGTTTCCAGTTTCTATTTGCTGGCAGGAGGATGTGGGGACAGAGTGCCCTAACCAAGAGGTGACAGAGAATAACTCCTTAAAACCAGACAGACAATGGAATTCTCATATCTAATAGAAATTGAAGGCTTAGTTTGAAAACACCTCATTATTTAGACATTTCTGTATGGGTAAAGAATTTACTAACTCTATTCTTCACACTTATCTCTGACTTTCCATGTAGTGGTGGTTATATTTCAAGCTCTTAATGCTGCTCTAATATTTCTTCATGTCTAATTCTACTGCAAGGTTACATATCTCTGACAATGTGCAAATTCCTATTAATGATGAGAACACTCCAAGATGTGAAGAATTTCCCAACAGTAATCTCAGCAAAGAAAAAACTCGGCAAAAGAGAATTATCCAAAAATCATTGCCATCCAAAATGCTCCCTAGAACCAATTTTCCATTTTGTTAGAGCTGGCAAAAACCTGAAGCTGTAAGAGCAAATAAGACTCAAAAGCATCATTCCCCACCTTGACATTGTTTTGCTGTTGATATCCTTCCCCAAACTCCTAAAGGAGGCACCTGATCAATTACCCCTGAGCTGTCACTAGTTCCCCTATGTCCCCGAGTGCTCTGGTTTGGTTGCGCAAGAGGAAAAACAGACAAGATAGGAAGAGCTGCGAGTTTTGGGAACCGCTGCAGAAGTCAATTATATACTTGAAAACACTTGAGAAACACAGAAAATAGTATGTGGGATTACCCCTTTGATAGGACGTACACTGTGCTCTCAGCGCACCCCTGGATGAAGAAGTATTTCTTTGAAATGACAGCTCTTTCTAGCTTCCTGAACTTTAGATGAACCGAAGCAGAGAATTCATATATTTTATATCTCTTTTTATATATACACATAGGATGTAAAGATACCATAAAAGTTACAGTATAAATCAGATGTCACCACTTGTCATCTTTAATATCGGCATTGCTTTTCTGAAACAGAGTAATCTGCTTGAGAATGACAGGCGATCTTCCCTTATGGCATGACTTACATGTACTTTGCCCCTTCCACTTTCACTCGCTTTAGTTTTATTACTATTGGCCAGAAAGTGCACTCTAATAAAACTTAGCTAACCTGCGTTTCATGTCCAGCTCAGCTTTTAGCAAAGCCAGCAGGAGCCCCTGCAGTGAGTCAGTGGGTAAAGAGGGTGCTGGGGAAGAACCAGCAGATGAGGAGCCCCGAGATGCCAGACCAGTCCCCACTTCTGCTGCTGCCACACCAGAGCAAATTAATCATGTGGTGAGTCGGTACAGTTTACTTTTTAATCTCTTTACATTAGTAACACCTCACTGTCACACCCACTGCTGACTACAAAGAATTAACAGGAAAGACTCTGCAGTATATATTGTATACTTACACCTAACAGGTAGGTATGACATGTTAATACTTTTACATATAAAAAAAAAAAAATCTTCACTCAGAAGGCACAAAGACAGAATATAAATTCATATCAACTTCAGGGAAGTCAGTGAGTTTACACCATCTCAAGAGTTCAAAAGGAAGAGTTTGGAGTCCCGCCTGGGCTCTTTTTGAGACTGAAATTCGCTCTGGCTAATGTCAGACCGGTGTACATTCTGAGGAAGCCCACTGAATAAATATATATATCAACATAACACAGACTGGAACCTATTTCAGGATCTTCCCGCACTGCCTATAGGGACACAAATGAAAGTACTAACAGGTTTTCAACATGAGTTAAGGGTTTTTCGGTAATATCATCATTTAGCATGTCGCATCTAAATGTCACCTTTAGTTCATATAAACGTAACCTAATTAGTTCATATAAATACTTTTTGTGAAATTTCAGCAGCCTTAAAATTTAAGAAAGTTCAGAACTGATAAGCAGAAGCACATATATTCTGTCTGCTCCTGTTTACAGTTATTCTGCAAAAATACCAGATAAAGAATGTTGTCTTTGGTCTGTAACATAAATAAGATGCCCCTGAGACAATGTTTTACACAGACACGTGTTCCAGTCAGTCCTCAGTGGTGAGATACACATTATTCCAACCAAAACTTAGAAAAGTAAAAAGCACCAAGCGGTTTCATATTCCTTATTCACTATCCTACTTACTCAGTATCCTTCTTATTAGAAATGAGAAAAAATAAAAATGTCGCCATAGCTTCTACATAGATCCTTCCTTTAAGTATTTTGACTTCTTTCTTTTCCAAATACATAGCATTTTTTCCAAATAAAGCAAAATTGAGATCATAGAAGCAAGTGATTTGCTGAATTTCATCTACCTTGTCAAGTTCTCTTATTTACATTTAATACACTTAAACACTGCAGGATTTACCTTTTTGCATTTTAAATCCGTAGCCTGAAAATAAGCCGAGTGTAGAGTTGTATCCCAACAATGCATCCTTAGTAAATGCTGATAAACAGGTCACAAAGCATGGCAACAAATATTTCCAATCCTACATATATTATATCAAAACTCCGGTAAGAGGTTTTAGTCTTTAATCCTGCATATATCAAAAGTTAGATAAGAGGTTTTGTTGTCTCCAAATAGATATAGATGCTTCAAGACTGATTACAATTTTTATTTCTCTTGCAACAAGGCTTGAAACAATTGCTCCCATAATTGGTTTTCAGATGGAATAAATTCAAAATTTCAAACCAAAGACAACGGATAAAGGGAATAAAAGAACACTTAAGATTTCAAAGTGTCTCATAATTTTTTGTTTGTTTGTTTCTAGACAACACTACTCTGAAGCCCCATAAATACTGGCAATCATAGAGATTTTTAAAATTAGCTTCAGAATATTTCTAAAATGAAAGGCTCCATAATGGGACATTCTTAATATTAATGTGAAATGAACCCATCAATCAAAAAAAAAAAAAAAAAAAAAAAAAAAAAAAGAGGTAAGTAAGCCTAG
>JAYKAV010000877.1:493846-543901 GCA_035582835.1 Phoebastria nigripes | reverse complement strand
ATAATGGGACATTCTTAATATTAATGTGAAATGAAACAAAAAAAAAAAAAAAAAAAAAAAAAAAAAAAAAAAAAAAAAAAAAAAGACATAAGAGCCCTTTTGTTTTCTATACCAAAATCAATTCTGAAAGTCATTCAACAAAGAGCAGAAGGGTTGGAGACAGAGAAAAGCTAATTCTGCTTTCTGCTACATTAGCATGAAACAAAATATTGCAGAGCATTATTAAAAAAAAAAAAAAAAAAGAGGTAAGTAAGCCTAGATTAATACTAACATTTGTTTGGTTTTGGGGTTTTTTTTGTTTGTTTGTTCGTTTGTTTGGGTTTTTTTAATCTCTCTATTTCACACGCTGATCACCACCCAGAAATACTGAAAACATGCTGCATTTGATTTTGGACTAACTTCAGGCTGAAATCGAGGACTGCAGTCCCATATCAAGTGTTTTCTGCTTCATTGCTCAGTGGAGAGATTCAAAGTCACAAGCGAAGCATTTTGAGAAAGAGATTACAGTGAATTAAAGCACGTGAAATATACAGAATCTCCAAAGTCTTTTACTGACAATTTTGGTTTCTAAACTGCATTTTTCTTCCAGTTTAGTTTCACCACACGCATCTACTTTGCATGCACCAAGATGGCTTTGCAACATGAACAAAACTGCAGATCAGGAGATTTGCTCCAAAGGTGCACTCTTGAACTAAACTAATACTCTCAGTAGACCAACAGTAACCGAAAGGACACAGTTTGTTTGTCAACCACCTTCCTCCTACAATTATTCTTGGGTTATGGAAAATGTAAACAAGATATCTGTATATATATAGTCACATTAGACAGTTACTATAATAGAGTGTGACATTTAATATCTGCTTTTGACTCTGCTGAACTGCAGAGTCAAAATCCTTGCCGTTATGTGACTATAAGAATATCATTTATATTTGTATAAACTCGCCCACTGAAAGCTACTTGAGGAACAATGAGAAAAGACCGATATCCACTTCAACTGAAGACAGTTCAACTGAAACAGGGTTTCCTTTTCGGCAAGACAGCAGATTTACGTTCTAAGTCTTCTTTATTTCTTTCTAAAACTTGGAAAAAAAAATTAACAAAATATTCTAAGCTAAAAAGACAGAATCTGTGTGTCTTTGTTTTAGTGGTGTGCATTCTTTGACCAAAAAATGGCCATGCACCTCTGCAGGTGCATGAGAGAATCTGACATATATCTTGTCTATGCTTTGTTACAGCCCCTTATTCAAGATAGATTTTTAAGAATTAGGTATATTTTTCATCTTTGTTCACTTTATGACTCTCATGGTGACACTGGCTCATACAGACTGAAGTTACAAGCTAGGATATCGATGGCCTAAAACATTGGAGCAGGAAACAAAACAAAACAAGACAGACAGACTTAACATTTCATTACTACAAATTCATTTTGATTCTTCAACTGGATAGGATAGCGATGCGTGATTTTTCTCTTGAAGAAGGAGGTATCCAACCAGCAGCTATACAATTTTGGAAGAGGCAAGATCCCCTGAATCTGCAACAGCACATACTTTGTCTCTGGAGTCCAAAAGAAGGCAACTGTAAAAACAGCCTGGTACCCTGTCAGGATGCCAATGCTAAATATGTTCAATATGGGCAAATAGGCTGAATATGTTAAACACAGATTTAAGATTCTTAAATCTCTGTTCTTTTTTTTGTTCATGCAGCACTTGATCCTCATTCCCGTATTTTCGTCTCTCCTGTCCTTCTTGTCTTCTGCTTAAATCGAGCAGACAAGCTTGACAAGCTTAGCTGAACTCTGAAGTGATCTAATTGCTGTGATAGGCTAAAATGCAGTAAGCAGCCTTGCTTCAGGCCAGGAAGTCTAGGGATAAGTGACCAAACTATATTAAAGTCAGCTCAGGTGCAGGAGGGGTCAGGAGCATAAAAGCTAAAGCACGCTCTCTTGTAACGGATAGGCTGTCCACCATATTTCACTCCTCCGTATGAGAAGCAAACTTTGGAGACAGACCTCTCCTTTCCATCCTCTCATCCCTTCACAAGTTTTTCCAAATGGTTAGGCCATTTGGAAGAATAATTTCGAACAGCCATTAGAGAGACTAAAATCTATAAGGAAAAAATGCTGATACCAACATTGGCATTTCTTGTCTTCAGGAGATAACACTTTCTGATAAAATTACTGCACATAAATAAGGAAAGGAAAATTTTAACTTCTGAATGTCACGAATATATTTTTTGTTGTTTTTCTTTTCTATTTTCATATGCCTTTAACATAAATGGGGGATATCTACATATAAGGATGGCCAATTCCTATATACAACCAAACCAGCTTCACAATAAACAGTGATACGGCTTCTCATATAGAAAGTTGATTCTGATACAATACTGAACTTTCTAGCTCCATACAATTTTCTTATATGGGGCATGAGAGGAGCTGAGTGTGACTGATTAGCAAATGAGATAGGTCAAAAAGCCTAGCCTATTCTTTAAGATGAGAAAAGGAAGAGACACATGAGTGCTTACATTTTTTTTGCAGGCATCTGAAAAGGAATACAACTGGCTTGTTTCAGACTAACAGGACACATACTTTTAATTGTTCTTTCTCTCTGTTTGTAATAATCTCCTAATACAAAGACACTTCCGAATATAAAGACATACTATATCCTTATAATATAAAGATTATAAGTTATATACATATAACTACACAAATTAAATATATAAAAATCATAAAGCTATAATATATATGTATATTATAAAGATATGAACTTTACATTTTATATATAAAGTAAAACTAATATCTATACAAATAGAGCAGAAATTAAAAGCATATTGGAGAGAGTTAATAGCAAGATGCATGTATTTATGGCAGATTCTTGCAGTTTCCACTGCTTGCTAAAAATTGTCAAATGAAAGTATGGGGAGGAGTTTTTTGTTTGTTTTGTTTTCAGATTTACATGGATACAATTAATGGTTTACTACTGCTAGTTAATTAATATGATGCTATAAAAAATTTTGAGGGTAAATATTGCATGCAACTATTACTAGTTATTTACTATATCTCTAAATATATTTTCTATAGAATAAGTAAATATATAGTTATATCTAAATATAAATTCTAATATAATTTTACAATTTCCTTAAGTACAAGCTCTACATGAATTCAGTGTGATAAAAGAACAAAAATCACCTGTAAAGTTTTCTATAAAAAGGACATGGAAATGTACGTGACAAAAGCTAGAATTCGTAGCAGGATTGAATGTAAGGAAAACATAGGTAACCCCTCTGCAGTGCAGAATAACTTTTCTCCAAATGAGAAAATGTTGTACTACAGCAGGTCACATGGACTGCTGAAAGTCAAAGGCTCAGCGACGACAGACACTAAGCACCAGATGCAACTTCAAAAGCACTGTACAAAGTCTAGATAAGAGCAATTGTTCTGGAAAGCAATCCTCTGCATGTCCTTTGCCCTGGCATAAATAACAGTGCAATCTAACAGTACAATGTGCTCTTTCTTCTGCCCTTACCATTTGTCCTGCTCTTGCATAACCACGATAGGCACCTCACCTCTAATGAGTGAGGTAGGGGAATTTTATCAGACAGAGGTGGAGAACAACATGAAGAGCAAAATAGATTTTAAAAAGAAATCTAATGAAAGGTCAGAGGAAAAAAAAACTTGCAGGTTTTTTTTTTGTTCCTGAAGAAACAAACAAAAACAAAACCACCAAGACAATTCACATGAATTATGTCACTGCGTGATAAAAGTGAATATCCTGAAATAATTAATCTCAAGAATTCTCCAGGACAAAAGAGGTTTGAAATACTTTGCTTTACAATAAGTCATCATTCTCTTTACCTACTTTCACACAGGTTTCCGTTATCTCAGAATCACTGCATTGCATTTTTCTTTCTTTGCGTCTTTTCCTACAGTATTTATGTTGATTGTACTGACTACTTCTGGGTTTGCTTACTTGAGTTGTACGTTAAATAATCTTGCTAACAAGCCAAGACTATGCAGTTTGTTTCTGGCAACACGAAGTTCTCCAAACATCTTACCTGTATAAAAAAAAATGATGACTTTCTTTTGACATTTAAGAAACAAAGAAGTTTAAAGTGAAACGCTTCTCTGTGAACCAATATTTCTTGATAAACATGGTGAGGATCTCTAAAGATACCATAGATATTTAAAATATCCCACATAAAGATATCTTTTCAGGTAAGTTTGGCAGAAGTTTGTAGAAGACATATAACATTTCTGAAAGTCGCAATCTCACTCCCATTTCCTCTATACATCACTCTCTCACAGGAAGTTAATGGGGTATAAGGCTGTAAGTGCAAAAAGATTAGAAGTAGGAAGAAGCCTCAGCACTGTAACATTAGTCAGAAGTGGCATGTCTTATACGTAGCACCTCACCATTAAAAAATTATTGCTCTATTTTTGAGATGCTTCTCCTTACAGGTTTGGAATTTAGTCAACTTATCCTTTCAAACCAACTGCTAAAGTAGCCATGAGATCATGTAATGGTATTTCTACAAGTAACTGTTATGCAATTGCTATAATTGGGGTTCACCATGTTTTTCATCTCAACTTGAGATGAACTTCTCATGGAAACCAAAGTTACCTTACAAGTCGTATATCAATTCAAACTATAAAAGCAACCTCTGGTATGCAATTCAACATATTAGGCTTAATTGATGTATTCCATTAAGGACATCTTTTGTAACTAAATAATAGCCAATAGTTTATACATACTTTTAAAAATACAGTTCTATGCTGAGATTAAATTCTTATCATCCACAGTTAAAAAAATCCATTATTGAAAACAATCCCAAAATATTTGAAAGTAAATATTTATGTTGACAGAATGAACGGCTTTTTCTAATCCATTCTATCCTTATATCTAGAAGAAATCACTTTTTTTTTAGTGAACAGACATTAATTTTGCCAGATAAAAACAACCAAAACAGTGTATTTTTAATAAAAATATAAGATGACTAATACAAAACAAACTTTCCTTCCAGGGAAAAATCTCCAACCAATCTTAGTCACTACACTGAAAAGCAAAGCTTTTCAAAATACCTCAATGCAGTAAATTGCAGATACTAAAATTATAAGGCAACTTACTCACTACAGCTTATTTATAAAACTCATTGAAAAATACTCAAGAAGTATATAGTCACATCTGATGACGTTTTAGCAACGTGAATAAGCTCTCAGTACTGATTTTTTTTTCTTTTTCTTTTTTTTTTTTTTTTTTTAAACACAATGTGCTAAGTTACTAGTGGGGATCCCACTGTACAGTCCAATATAAATACACATAATACAAGAAGGTGGTAACACTTCCCTGAACAGACTAAATGAAGTTTAAGCATCAAGCCTCTTTCCAACCTATCAACTTCAAATTTTTAGTCAAAACACTCAGTAAACTGCAAAGGAAGTGGCCACATTGTTACTTATAGCTAACAAGTACAAGAAAACTTCATATCAGTTGGAGACAAATATAAACTCCTCCATAATTCCTTAAATACCAAATATAGCATTTTTGTTTTCTCCACCAATTACCGCTGTAGATCTCTCTCTCTTCCATATTAATTCAAAGTGCTTGGGAAATACTTACAGCATCTTTGCAGGGTGAAAACAAGGGCAAAGACCTAGCCAAAGAGAAGAGCAATGGGTAGGTTTCTCAAAGACTTTAGAGAACTTTGTTTTATTTTTTTTTTCAAAATATTTGAATAATACTTCTGGTGGCACGCACAAATGTTACTTCCAGTTGATCTTCTTTTGTGCTACATTGCACCGCTACTGCTGCTACATTCCTTTTTCTCCTGGTCACTTCCACCTCTTGCCGCTTCTCCTGTGTGCTGTCCTCTTCTCCTTTGGCTCTGCCTTCTGGGCATTTTTTTTATTCTCTTAGCACCCTTCCCCCAAGCTCATTAAAGTCTAGAGACGAAGTAGACAGCTACTTCAAGTGGCCACACAAAAAAAAAGAAGGAAAAAAAAAAAAAAAAATCTTTCTCCTATAACTTGAGTTGACACCAGGTTTACAGAACCATACAGGCCTTCAAAACCCCTGAGATAAGTCACTCACAGGACAGCAAAAATAAAGCCAACCGATGGCCATAAGTGGCACACACCCACATATGTATTGACTACAGCACAGATAAGGGATGGGCTCGCAGTTACTAGATTAAAGTAACTTGCCTCTCAGTATTGAGGTTAGGGACAAAAAAGGCACTACTTCTTTCACAGTGTAGCAATTGCTCTCGTGCTTGAAAATCAGTTCTGCCTCTGCAGGTTTTGCCATGATTTTCTCATTGCTTGGTGTGTACGAATTACTACTAAGAAGTGTCTTCCAGGTCATGGAAGGCCAAAATCCTTGAAGCTCACAGCAAACCCACAGTATTGTAGTTGACTTTTCTAATACAAATACAGAAATGCTGACAATTATCCATCTATTTTTTTCCCTGTATTTCCCTCTGGCCATTCGCTAAGTGGACAGATGGAGGCTATTCAATAGCTCACTTGCCCTCTGTCATTACACCCATAGAATAGATTATGGGTACACAGTACTAATGAGACCCTCAGAACAAAATATTAAATGTCAGTCACCCTTGGAAACACATAGCAAATTAAAACTAATTTCATGTGTACACCACAGAATTACAAATTGATTTTGACACGACCAGAGTAAGATAAAAAGCCTGTAACAGAAAGCAGGAGGATCTGGACTTTATAATCAAATAAAACACAGATGCACGTTAGAAAAAATAACCCAGCTTGGTGACTCAGCTGTATCTCATGGGTACTATTATGATGAATGAAGACGGCTGCTGGATCAGTACAGAGTTCTTACTCAGACACTCTCCCAAATCAAATTACAAATCAAAACAATAGGGAGGCACCTCAGAATAGCCCGTAGCCTGATCATCACGACTAACACTGATATTACAGTGATGTGTTTTGATTTCACTACATCTTTTTACATTTACTTTCCTCTTTTCTGCCCCACTCTAGCAGGGAGGTGGTCCTTCCACCTCCTGCTGTCCTGAGAGCCTCTTGGACCAGACATCATTGGAAGTGTTCAAGGTCAGGTTGGATGGAGCTTTGAGTAACCTGATCTAGTTGAAGATGTCCCTGTCCAAGGCAGGGGGGGTTGGACTATATGACCTTTAAAGGTCCCTTCCAACGCAAACCCTTCTGTGATTCCACAGAATGTGGGAAATGCTGGGGCAGGCTGCGAGGAAATCCTACGTACACCGATACGTTGCCCGCACTTAGAAAGATTTGGACTTTCATACGACAAATACAAATTCAGTGGGCTAGACAGAGCTCCTGAAGGGAGCCAATAAACTCTCTGATTAGCATCGTCACCAAGTAGATGTTACAGTACACTTTTCTTGTAATAAAACAGAAGACAGAGAACGGCTTGTATGCTCAGAACAAACAAATGTGCTTGGGGACAGATTCTCCACTTTGCTACCCCAGAATTACACTGGTATGACTCCACTGAAATAAGACTGTGTTAAACAGGGGAGAGATGGAGATGGTTATCTTTAACACTCAGTTAGCCTTGTCACCCTGCATTTCTTTTATGGAGCTACTGGTGGGTGATCTAACACGAAAATTCCTTCTTTCCCATGAAGGCAGCACAAACACTACCAGTCCTAGTAACACTCATCTTGATAGTTTAATGGGACTTCTGTGGCTTGCATACCTTATGCTATCACTGTTCAAAAGAGCATTTCACTGGGAATGCATATATATCTGCACTGCCAGGCTGAGAGGTCTGGAGAATCTGCTGGTTCTTCAGAAATATTTTAAGCCACTTCCTCACCCTTTCTAAAGAGGAGGAAAAATCTTAGCAGATCACTTTTCCCGAAGTGAAAAAGTATTAATGCTCATAACATGTACAAAATGAAGGCTTCTTAAATAAAAGAGAGGAATGAAGTATCAATTACTTCAAAGATTATGCAGTGCTTTAATTAGAGTTCTTCCTCTGATCAGCTAAAGTCATAGAATTGAGCTATGACACCATTACAGATACGGATGATTTTGAAGACTGCTACAGTTTTGGTATCAAAGCAGGAACCATAGGATTCCTTCCCTTTCCCAGCAGCACAGCTTGGAACAGGCAGACCTGAGATGAAATCATCACCTGTGTTCAACATAGGCCATCCTACATTACCCACTATGAAATTATCTACTAAAATCTTTTCTAAGGATTTCAACATATTGTGGTGAAGTGCACACAACTAGATTTGAAATGCTATCTGTCAGTCACTAACTTTTCAGCAAACACCAGTTGTAAAGGGAAGGGAAGATGGAGAGGGACCGTAACAGTAAACATCTCACCTTCTTTAGAAATCACTGCAGAAATGTAGTTTTCAAATATTTCCAACTACTGTTAATCTGTTCACCATGTTTCTAATTAAAACCTTCCCAGCAACCCAAAGCCCACATGTGCTTGAGCGAATTAGCACAAAAGATAAAATGATATGCAGATCAAAACACTAAACCACAGAATTACCTGATTTTCAGCTTCCTAGGACTCATAATCTCTCTCCTGAGGCACGAACATTTCTCTTTCTTAGATCTTACAGTTTCAAGGTTTTCTTTGCACAGCTTATGATTTCAGAATGAAGTAGCGCATTACCAGCCTTCTATTCCTTTCCTGCAACACTCTCCTTCAATATTTGGAGCCCAGGACATCAAAGGGAACTGTCACTCCCTCAAACTAACCCTGACTACTGAACACATTAGGAAAGCTCTCATCTCTTTAAAAGCTTGTCCCATATGATGTGTTTGGGTTTCCATCCAGCAGCATTTTATTGAAAGTGCTTCACACTCAACTCTTCAGCTTCCAGGGGAAAAAAGAAAAAAGGGAAAGAAAAAAAAAAGGGGGGGGGGGAAACACGGGACCTTAGAAATGTTCTTTGTCTCCTGAGGTTTGAACGCATCTGTCTCCAGAGAGCAATCAGAGGCTACGCTGACATCAGTAAGTGGTGTGGCACACAACAGCTGGCACGATCCAGCAGAGCAGCCGATGCCACGAGCAGGGCACTTGCAGGCGCTGCAGGGTTTCTGCTTCACACCAGTCCCCCCAACCCCTGACCAAACCTCCCCACTCGATGTGCGGCTTGCAGGAGCCCAGACAGCAGCCACCCCAGAACCCTCTACTCTCATTCAGAAGCGCGCATGCTGCCGGCTCTCCCCACAAATGCAAAGCAACAGCCTCTGAAATACATCCTAAGAGGGAGCAGTTCTTTGAAAACATCACTTGTTTTAAGAGCTAAGAGAGCCCTTTTTCAGACCTGTGAATGGGGGTGAACCCTGTCCACGTAAACAAAAAACTCAGCCATGAGTACTGACAGTAAGGAGATGTCCATTTGAGAGAGAAGTTGGGTTTGGGGAATTTTAAAAGGAAAATGGACTCTTCCCTGCCCCAGCACACATGCTCTCTCCTGCCATGAGGCCATGCAGCCTAATCTAAACAAGTCACAAGTCAGCATTTACGTCCCTGAGCACAGAGACTACAATGCTTCAAACCAACTGCTTTGATTCTCATTCTTTAAAGAGAATGCTTTATTACATGTCTAAAGGAACACCCTCTACAGTGGCTAATTCAATTATTTCTTATAAAATACATGTAAATAGCTCAGTCTAGGTATATTATATGAAAAAGGAGGGATTTCCCCACACACACACATACATATTTCCATGGTTCCATCAGAGCTGCTCTTTACAATGGTAAACAATTTTTTAAATCACATTTTAAGTGTCTTCTGTGCTTCAAAAGTCTGCTTATCTGCATTAAGATATCTCTCCATTGGATTAAACTTTTCTGCTTTAAGCCAAAGATTTAAAAAAAAAAAAAAAAAAAAAATTAGAGGCAATAACCCTAACTCCCTAACCTCTTCAGGGAGATACAATAAACTTTCTTCTCAAAAAAACAACCAACCAACCAAAACCCACTCAAATGAGAATGGTTAAATTACCTGTTAAAAGGCTGGTGATGGCATGTAATGGAAGTAACAGAAAGCTTTGTCTTGTACTACTTTGCATATTTAACAACACTCCATAAGCATTAATTCTCAAAAGAAAAGTCCAAGGAACCTAACAGAGAATTTCTACTATGGTGTAAGGAAAACTACAAGGGACGTGTAAAATCACTGTCCCAGGACAAAGAAGTCGTCTGGATACAAACCCTGGCCTAAAATTCATCCTTTGCCCCTGAGATGCATGGGGTCAGCCACAATTTACAGCCCAGCAATGTGCATTTCACCTCCCGAGGCTCTGCAGCCACCAGCCTTTGGGCTGCCACGCACTGCCTCTCTCCCCCAAAGCCCCTGGGGATGCCTCCCCTCAGGAGCAGCCCAGCACAGCTGCTTGGTGTGATGTGCTGAAGGTACCCAGGAGAGGGCAAGGGAGCCTAAAGAAAAGGAAGGTGTGCATGTGCAGGGGAACAGCCAAAGGTAATCATGCATCTTTGCTCTCTTTTACATGCAGGATGGAGAGTTGCCCCAGTAATTCATTACCAGGTCTCCGGTGAGATCTTGTAAGAAAAATGTGCCTAGAGAGCCTGTTGTGTCTCCTGTTGTTGTAACAAGTTCAGGTCCATGCAACAAAAATGTAAGTTTGGTCTCAAGGCTTCAGCAAGGCTTGAAGAAATGAGGGCACATTGCTTCCAGTGACTGGTTTTAAAACATGACACAGCACTGGGAAACACGAGCTATAATGAGAATGAAAAATGAGTGATACTAACCCACCTGCTTTTTTGGCCTGAAATGAGAGAGATCAGATTCAGTGACCGGGACTTGCCACATAAGCTTAATTTTGGTACTGTGGGTAATTTCTCAAGAGAAATTATTCTCACTGTATAGGCAATCAAAAGAGAACAAGCACCTAAAATTATACAGTTAACTAGACCACGCTCACCCGCCTAGGTCAGCCCAACCTTCTAAGTTCAATAGAAAAATAAGATTAAGGGGCAAAGTGATTGGTTTGTAAGGTTTCTTCCTACAAAAAAAATTCAGTCTTGTTGTCTCTGTGACAGCATTTAGCACAGACATGATGGGCAAGGTGGTTTGTCTTCAAACAAGTTGGACAATATGATGCTTCACTAAAATTCATATAGATTCACCACCACCAAGTTTAAAAATCAAAATTGGCTAGGACGGGGAGGGGAGGGCATCTAAAATGTTTTCCAATGGGAACGGGGAAAGTATCTCTGGTCCAGCTGAAACCACCTGAGGATATTGCTACAGCCTGAGAATTTGTATGATTTCAATGCTCCCTCCAGCCTTCAATCTATGAATGATCCTCACGTTCACTTAGAATGCAAATAAGGATATTTTATACATACAACAGGACTTTTTATTGATTAATGCATTATTTTTCAGTCTGCAGGAAGATGCCAGAATGAAACCTGGATCTATGGAAGCTAACAGAAAGTCTGTCCCACCTTTCTAGAAAAGAGGATCTTGTTCTGTACTCGTTATTCTGATCCTCCAGAAAGTCATATTTGGGCATAAGAAATGTACTGGTGAAAAAGTATGCAAGATATTGACAAGGCTGATTGTTAACATTAAATGACTAACAATTTTTTTTTCTTTTTAATTAAAACTTTACTGTTCAGCTCAACTAAAACTTTTAAAGCTGCACTATTTCTCCCTGATGTTCAGACCTTTAATAAGTAACTAGTGTCTCAGTATTTTATGGGCTGTGTTAATAGTTCTCTAAGGTGTTCTGCATAGTTACAGGCCAATGTTTCTTAAGCAGCATTAAGAACCTCCATCAGGCATACAATACATGTCTCAATGTTCAGAAATGATGCAAGCAGACGATGGCCTTCTCTGTTCCTTTTATTTCCTGTATAATTATCCCTATAATAAATTATTAATATGATCCAGCATTTTATTGACTCATCTGTGCACTCATTTCAGGATTGGAGATGTAATACTTTGAGCAGTCCAACGCTGTAATTCATTGCCATTGCCTAAAGAGAAAATTTTGGTGAATTATTTCTCATGACAGTCACACCTAGGAGGATGGGGAGCAATCTCAAAGAGAAAAGATGAGTATGCTTAGGTACTTCTGAGATTAGCTTTGCCACACGACAAGTCAACATACTTTTCTTTTCCTACCAAGAATCTTGGTGCACATTATCAGTGCAACGCAGAAAATATTAGTGAGTTTCAGTCATTAACTTTGTAGGATCAGAAAGCACCTCCTCAGTTGCTGACTGGGGTTCCCTGTTACTGCAGACACTGGATTACACAACATTTATAAACATGGTCAAGATGAGTAATTGTAAGGGCAAATCTTACTAATCATCTTTTGAATACTACTTTCAAAGCTTGTTACACTAGCAAACCAAACTGCATATGTAATTAGTAAGAATCCAATAAAACCCAGTAAAATACTGATATGATGGAAGACAAAGTCAACTTCAAGCCTAGTGCTTAACTGCCCAGAAAGTAATTAAAAAAAAATCCACAATAATACAATAGGCAATGTTTTAAATGGAAAACAAAATAAAATTTTATTTTAAAAACTAACTCAAAAAAATTATTTCAAGAAAGATCCAGGACCAGTGTGTCTGGATGTCTGAATAAATGGGCACAAAGATTGCTCTAGATCTATCCTACCAGGATACTCCCTTCTATACTTATGTTACAATAAAAGTATCTGTGCTGTCTGGCACAGCTCTGCAAGTATCCGGAGAGGAAAATGAAAGTCAGGGATGGCATCCAGCTGAAAGTCAGCTTGGATGTCACAGCCTGTAGAGAAGTATCCGGGTGCCACTGCAACACTGACAAGGTGCCTGGATTAATAGAATAGACACCAGAAATTAATTAATGGCCTCAATGACAGGAAAGGCAAAGGCCTCAAGGAGGAAGGAATGTTAGAGTTGATGCACAGGCTATAGGAGAAAAGCCACTGCCCCTTTTCAAAGTAAGTTATTTCGGAAAGAGAGAGATGGTGCTTGGCTGCCTGGCTTACACTTTTCATCTCTGGGATTCCAGAGAGAGCCTGCTGAAGATCAGAGCTAGGCCTGGAAGAAAGTTACACACACACACACACACACAAACACGAAAACAAAAGGAAAAACTGGCATGGAACAGACTATTTGCTTTCTAATATCATGTAAAAAAGCTGGAGCAGGGAGACTGAACAGGAGTTAAAAGCCAAATTTTGCTTTTAAGTGCGTGGTTGCAAGATTACCTTCGACTGATGAAGAGGACTGCAGCAGAGGTGAGGGATGAGAAAAGGACAGGAGAGACCATTGTTTGTACCTGTCAGCCCAACTCTTCGGAGGTAGGAGAGCCAAGGAGCTACTATTTTCTGCTACGAGAATGTGAAGAGCAGGCTCCAGGCCTCCCGCTGAGCCTGCCTTTATTTGTTGTAGCTCCCTTGCCCTCTCTTGGATACCTTCAGCACATCACACCAAGCAGCTGTGCCGGGCTGCTCCTGAGGGAAGGCATCCCCAGGGGCTTTGGAGGAGAGAGGCAGTGGGTGCCCCGCGGCAGCGCGTGGCTGCCCAAGGCAGGTGGCTGCAGAGCCTCAAGAGGTGAACTGTGGCTGGCCCCATGCATCTCAGGGGAGAATGAATTTTAAGCCAGGGTTTGTATCCAAACTTTTTCTCTGTCCTGGGACAGCGATTTTGCATCTCCCTCAGTTTCCCTTGCTCTATAGTAGAAATGGTCTATTAAGTTCCTCCAACTTTTCTTTTGAGAATTATTGTTATGGAGTGTTGTTATATATCCAAATCAGCATGCAAGGACAGGGGCTTTTCATCTGTAGGAGTTTCACTGAGTTGAATATTTCTTCCTCCTCACTCCTTTCAACTTGTACCTAAGCATACAGGCACTTCTCCTCTTCCACTTTTTCCAGAACAGACTGCAGAATTGGTCCTGTAATTAGTTCCCAGGTCTCAAGTGTTTCCTATACAGCCTCTCTGCTGTAACGCTCCGAGTTGTAAGAGACCTGAGCCATTTTCTACATTGCTTGACACGGATGGAAAGTTCAGGCGGGAGGCTGGAGTCCTGCCATGCCTCCTTCCAGACGACGGCTGCGCCAGCTCTCCATTTCTGAGCTATCCTTCACCAAGGAATTAGGACATTTTTGTGCTGGATGCCCAAGTTCCTGCTCAAGTACCTCATTTAAGTGTGATGTATGAACTCAGCTCTATGTAACATGAATGTGTACATATGTCTATAATCAACTAAGGTAACAATCACACACAGAGTTAAAAGCTTTGAATTCTTTGATCTTAAGCAAGTCTGAAAGTTTCCATGATGCTTAGTCACAGGCAATATATTATCCTGATCGCAGCTGCAGACTGCAAGATTCTCATTAAAGATAGCATGCCATGAAAAGGCTTTATAAGCATTCACCACTTCGTCAATACTTACTGTTTTGCAGCAGAAAATGACAAACTAGGATACAGCACTTTGTGAACGATTACAGGTAACTTATCAAAGGATAAAATAGTTTAATTCTAGATGTTGTTAGGCTCTAACTGGTATTAGAGATATCTCTCTGTATTAGAGAATTTGCCTCTCTCAGAAGTGATTTATTATGAGAAATATTACATAGATTATTAAAATTACTTCTTCCCCCCGCCAAACACCTGGTAGAGGACACATCCTTAGTATACAGATATCAGAACAAGCTGCTGATAACGTTGTTAGGAAACTTTTATGCCTGTTATTCTCATAGAGAAATAGCAATGAAAGATATAAAAACACAGAAGCCTGCAGAAAACAAAGGAAACTTTGAATGCCACTACTTAATGTTATCTGTCCCTTTTGTGCTGCCTGGAACAATATTATAAAGGATAGGGGGTTTGTTGTTGTTGGGTTTACTTTTGGTTTAGATTTTAGTGCTATTTTATTGAACAGAAGGAAAAACTTAGAGCTCTGTAAAATAACTGCAGCACAAGGACTTGACCAAATACAGAGTCACTTCATCAAAGGTTTGCATTTAGTCAGACTCTCAAACTTCATTGAGGTATCTCCTCACAACCGCATCTCCAGTATCACTCCAAATCTTAAGATTTCTCTCTTCTCTCTTCTGTCACATACCCATACCTCTTCTCCCTCTGGAGGTGAGCAGATCACCCAGAATCACCATAAGGAAAAAGCAGCAGGCTTACAGCCATCACTGGACATATAAGGACTGTAACCTGCTCAAGTGCTCTGATGCAGAGCAACAACGATGAGCCCCCTTACAAATTTCTGTAACTTTTATTACAAAGTCAGGCTACTACAACTGCTTTCTGCTAATGCTCCTGGATGGGTGGCTATCAAAGGAACACTTGCTTGTACCATTTCAGAACAGGCACCTAAATCGTTCTAAGCGCAGGAGACAGTTCATGACGTGATTTGCTGGGAAGAGTAAAACAAATATCCTTCCCAAAGCACTCAGAGTCATGAATAGCCTCTGAGCTATCTTTCCAGGACGGGCAAAAGGGGACCCTGGCTATGACCATGCATTTAGGTGGCCACACAGTATAATAATCCGCTCCTACATTACTAGAGGCTTTGCCCGGTGGCCACCAAGGAGGGACGTCCCCTGGGGGCAGCCCTCTTCCCTTCGAGGGACAGGCCTTTCCTTGTCATCAGCCCCATCCTCCACAGGCTCAGCACGCTGCTGTGCTATAGCCAGTGAAACTCCAGAGATGCTCCAGATGATTCCGCAGGATGCTTTCATAAGCATCATCCCCTACGATTTGACAGAACGGGTTGAGGCATGTACAGAGCAATGGAAGGATTTAGCAGGATTTTAAAGCAAATTCAGAAAAGAGACAAAAGTGACACAAGCTAATCGAGCGGAAACACAAACTGCTTTCTGACATCATTATTCTGTGGTTGCTGAGCTCCTTCAGAGGAGCTCAGTGGAAAACACATCTGAAGCCTGTCATTACGCTCCATAAAAAGAAGGCAATTGGCAATCCTCCTAATCAGTCTTTTGTAGGATTAGTTATATCCAGAAACATCAGCTTATTCTTTCTTGACGACATATCCTTTAATGGTAATAAATATTGACTTTTCAAATCATAAACTTCAATACAACATGAAAAAGCTCATTATTTCCTTATATTATGTAAAACCACTACTGCAGTACCATGTATCCTGAAATATCTTGTAGCGTGTTTGAGGGTAGTTCAGTAAGAAATAAATATATTTTAGTACCACAGTACTACAGTGAGTTACAATGGCTTGTGACACAGTGCAATTTTTGACTATTGGCAGTGATAACCCACTTAGCAAAGACATACTACTAGTGAAGATAGAGCTATGCTCTACGTAGTCATATTTTATTGCAATCTTGAAAGATATCACTTAGCACAATTTATGGTATTCTGCAAAGATTTTGCTGTTTAGAAAGCTCTTCATCTCCATCATAATTAAAGAAGATGAAACTTTGTTTCCCCCTTGAAAAATGCAAGCATTGCTTTCTAGCAAGGTAGCAGTGTACTCCTTCCAGATTTTAATCAAAGCAACAGCACTTCCTACCAGAAGTGGAAGAAACCTGCTTATTTCATCTACTATTTTGCTTTTCAAACGTCAAAGGCGCATTTTTGTTCTCTCATCTCTGAGGTCTTTGTATTTCTGCTAAAAAGGTCTGTAGTCTCCATCTCACAGGTTTCACACGGTCCTCCACAAGCAGAAGCTGACTCGTCTGTCTGCCTCCTGGAGGTGCTGGTAGCCAGAGGAACCCAGCAACACCACACTAGGACCAGGAGGCTGAGCAGAGGCAATGCCAGAAGCCAGGGAGGTTCGGAGGGTAGGAGGGAGGGTGGGAGGCCCCACCCTTGGACGTTTTCAAAACCTGAGTGACCAAGGCTCGGGGCACAGCCCAGTTGAACTATGAAGTTAGCCCTGACTCGAGCAGTGGACTGAGCAAGGTACCTCCAGAGGTCCTTTGCACCATGAAGTAGCCTTTGCTTCTTTTTTTTCCCCCGAAAAGTGCAAAGGTCTGAGCATAACAATATTAACTCTTTTTGTTTTCTGCATACTTCTATGCCAACTTCTCTTCATGCTGAGTTTAATATCTCTCAAGGACTATTTAAATATTGTCTGAATAGCATACCGGAAGATCTCCCTAGACATAGGAATGTGTTTCTCTGTTACCTCCTAACCTGTAGATTTCGGCAAGCATGAAGTCACATATATCCATCAAGCAGCATAAAATCCAATAAATACCTTTCTGGACCTTTCACCTATTTTAGATTTTGGACCATTCTTCTTCATCCTCTATTTTTATTGGCACTCTAGAATAAAATTTTTCTCACAAGATCACTGGAGTTCATGTATGTGACTTTTTTTCCCCATGAATTCAGTGAAAAHAAWAAAAAAAAAAAAAGTAGAGAGAAGGGATTTGATCTCTGCTGAAAAAAGGAACAGAGGGAGAAAAAGGGCAAGTAACGGGCTTCAGAATTACTGTGGAGAAATAGGTATGATTGGCAAGTACAAAATGTTGCAGAGGATACAAAAAAGCACAAAACCTGGCTTAACAGTTGTTATTTCACTACCTACAATATCTGAAGAAAAGAGGCAAACTGTATGCTCCGTTTATTTTCATTCACTGAAAGCACTTTGCACTTAGCAGATGCCAGCATATGTTTGGACTAGAAACACACAATTAAACTTGCTTGGAAATAACCAACTGCAATAGGTAGGGGAATAAACAGTGTTGAGCCACTTCACACTAGCTCGCAGGCAGCAGTACTGCCCGGCAGGACAATCTATCAGCTACAGTAGCCAAGGCAAGTTTAGGAAACCCAAATGTTTGACCGTGTGAAAGTTCATTTGAGGACTGAACTGTAATTATGGAAGGGGGGAAAATAGCCCTCTGCACAGAACAAAAACCAGCTCTGATTCTTATACAGAGAACCCATTGCAGCCACTCTGAATTGCTAGTGTATTTATGTGTCTTCATCACCACAGTTGAGACTGTAGGATTTTTTGTTTGTTTGTTCCATTGGTTGGTTTTTTGGTTGAGTTTTTTTGAGAAAATCCCCAAAACTCTGGACATTCAGCTGTGGCCCTCTACCATGTCACATTCTGCAACTCCCAGCCCCAGGCTTGCCCCACTTCCAGCCCTTTATTTATACATTTTGGCTTTCATATTTTTAAGCTTTACTAGCTCCATACACTCCATTTTATTTTTGTCCTACACCCATAATTTCATCTTCTGTCACCAAGCCAAGAGATTACCCTGAGGAGACGGGAAAGCCACTTGCCCCTTTTCCATGTTTTACTGACTCAGTAAACACAATTCTTGAATTTTACTTGCGTAGCATTTTAAATGTTCCCCATGAGATTCCTGAGCACTGGAGCTAACTTGTTCAGCCCAGCTGGATTTGAAACAGGCCAGCATTGGCAAGCATAAGGGAAGAAATATCCTCTGGAAACCAACAGTTCAAAAAAGCCTCTTCAATATGCTGTGTAACAATTTATGTAAAACTAGCTGACTGAAAAAAAAATAAGAAAAATAAAAGCAGAACAAGAGTAGACCAGACAACTAAGCAACAGAACCAGCCACCCAGAGTTCAGTGATCAATAAACAAAATTTAACCATACACTAGTTAACATCACCCTTCTCCTTTCTTATCTTCTGTCTCTAGGTATCCTATCCAAAGCAAAATAACCCAGATTTTTATTCAAATGAAAAAGTCATTAAAAAATAAATAAAAAGGATGTCTTTCAATTATCCCCCAAACAGAAAAAGTTCCTTCACAGAAATTGATAGAAAAATAGAATATGCATAAAATTACATGTTGAAGACTTAGTTACCAAATAATACTTGCCAAAATGCATGTCTGAACTATATCACACTATGTCGCTATTACCATGGAAAAAACCACATGAACTGCTTTGCTGATAAGGACCCTAGAATGCCTCTGTGGTCTAACGGGACAAAAAGACAGAGAATGGAGATCTCCTACCTGCCTCCCTCTGCTTCCTCAGCAGCAATAATGTACTCTATGCACAGATTAAACCACAAATTCCATTTATTCGATATTAGCGTGAAGGTGTTTAAAGCCCTTATAACGGGAAAGAAGGTTAAGTTAATGCCATCTTCAACAACGTGTGAAAAGACGAGAGTAGTGTTCAACAGCAGGAACAAGTTCGAACGCAGTGATGAGAACATTAACTGACCAATTCATTAGCCACAAAAAGCACCTAATTTGACAACAACTTAAAAAAGCATTATGCTACAGGCGTTGCTTCTTTTGCACTTGTATTTGCTAGGAGCCTGAGCTACCCTCCACGTAGYGAGGTATCTTCCGAATCCTCACAGTACTGTGACACTTCCTGTAGAGTTAATTCCGATTTATCCTGGGCTAGAGAAGACTACGCATTAAAGCAGCACGCACTTAGGGCTCAGCCCTGCAACGTGTTGAGTGCTCTGGCCTCTGGCCACCAGAGCACTTAGGCACATGTTTTATTCTAAACACACAAGCAGTTCCGCTGAAATTCAGAGAGAAAGTCACAGTATGGAAAGAGCCAGATTATGTCCCAAAAACATGAAGCTATATTAAAAACAAGAGCAAAGCACAATTTAAAACTAACACAATCATTTCACTGGGTCAGGTAAATCTATCCTAGTAGACAAGTTGGTCTACAGCACATTAATAGCGTCAGAGAGGTCTCCCAGCCCGCTCATGGCTCAGGTACACTCCGAAATGGGCCAAGCAGGAGAAAATTATTTTGCAGAAAGTACTGTGAGCATTCAAAGGAAAGTTCAGCAATATCATCCATTGCCACCAAAACCAAAAAGAAAGGCAAAAACTGAAACCTGAAGGATATCCTCAATTCTCGTCCGGCGGGCAGGGTTCTGCGCCATGAAGGACGTGTGCGCCCTTCACAAAGTTGTTGAGGCTTACGCTGCCTTTTAACAACTACCCAGGTCTGGCAAATTTCTTTCCTTTTTGACAGTGACATAAGCAATAGAACTGTATGAATTATTCCCCTGAAAACACTATTAACATTTCAGTGTTAAAATTACACTGTGTCAAGCTGCAGACAAAAAAAAGAGTTGCGTTTGCAGAGTAGAGAAAATTTCTGTAGACTCAGTGCTTCTAGGATAGGATTAAAAAAAAAAAAAAAAAAAAAAANAAAAAAAGAGATCAAGACCACTTTTACTTGTGTGCCTAAATATTAAAGTACCTTTCAGATGAAAAAAATGAAACTATTATTGTGTCCTATTATTATGATCAGATATTCTGAAATGTGAATCTTCCATAATGTACCAATTTTATTTGAAAACAAATCTGTTTTTAATTTCAAGATCACAAATTAATGTTAGCATATTTTATATCTCTTGCTCAAATACATCTGAAACAATTTAAATAATTTTTGTTACATACTATAATCTGTATCTTGAGTGACAACCTCTGCACTGGTTATCAGCCTAGAGGGATGAGATAATAAATAACCCCCTCGCTTCAAGAAATATTTTATAATGCAGAATGTCACAGCTCTGTAAAGCAGTGCTAGCATATCTTAGCAAATCCTTGTATCAATGACATTTTAAAACTTTAGAGAACAGGAATTTTCAGCTAACAGATCAACAACATACTGTTCTTGATTTTGCAGCACATGAAATTGCAACGCTTCCACCACTGCAGCCAAGAGCGCCTCAGCTTCTTCAACACCACTGTATTAAAAAATAAAGATAAATTTAAAAAAAAGAAGGAAAAGTCTAATTAGAAAAGCTTTCACTGGTTTCAGTCACTGCTGGTGCACACAATACCCCCACCTTTTCCCCCACCAAAATCCTCACTTGTTTTACCAGGTTTGGTGGGAAATAGTGATTGAGGAACTTGGTTCAAGGCTTTGGGCTCCTTGATGAAATGATCAAACAACACGTGTCTGAGCCGCAGGTTGCACAGACCTCTTGGATCTGCACAGCGGGGCCCAAAGCCTTGCAGCTAAGAGGAAAGGTTGGGTCGGGATCCTGAGAAGCAGGCTCCAGGTGGCAGTTCATGCTGGTCCTTCAGACACAGCATTTCTCCCACCTAACCTGGGCCAGGGGGGACAGACCCACTGTCCCGGGATCTGGCAGGAGGAACGATCACAGCTCTGCAGTGCCTGACCTGCTGGGAAAGAAAGAGTTGCCATAAAGTAACCTCAGGCCATGCAAGAACAGCCTCCAGATGTGAGAAAGAACATAGCAAAGGCAGAGGGAATAATTTGTTTGTGCCCCATCAGGATGAAAGAAAAGCTAATGAGTAAATTAATTAATTGCCTCTATGGATTGCATTCAACTGGCAGTCTCATGCTACAGAGGAATTATCTTTTGCCATGGCTGCAGGAGTGGCTAGAGTTCAGAAAGCTGACAAATCTTCAAGTGGGAGAACAGAGACTTCAGGTTAAAAATGAGTCTTAAATGTTCCAGAGTCTGAAAAAATAACTTGGGGGGGAGGGCACAGTCAAAAAATAAAGAGAAAAAGAACAATTTCATCAGTGCATTTGGCTTCATGATTAAGGGCAGGATTAGCTCAGGAGAAGGGGAAGTGCCTGCACAAGAAAGGGCAGGCATGAGCAGGAAGGGGATACCTGTCAATCCCATGAAGGTTTTTGTCAGATGCAAGAGTGCTTCAAAGCTGTAAAAAAAGGCATTTTTTTAAACTTATTTTAACATCTTGCTTTTTAGCATCTAGATCTGTTCATTTTTTTGTGCTAAGACTCTTGTAACATACCTTTCAGGTGCTGAAACATTCCCAGCCATTTCTGCCACTCCGGCAGTTGCGATGCGCACCGTTCAGAAGGATGATTTCAATATACTTCCCCAGCGCTGCGAGACCTCTGTTTATAACTTCCTTTTTGGCCCTGCCCTGTGGTGCTTAACTCTATCAGTTATCATTAACACAACAGATTAGATTACAGAGCCCCGACAGCCTGTAGAAAAAGACTCAGTTCGAGGTACCACATTATCTGTTCTGCTTTTCCTGATGCCAGTAGCTGCTCTGTAAAAGAGCTGCAGCTAGGAAGTTCTGTATTCACTTGTTTTAAGGGGGATCCCATATGGATGAACAATGCCGTTCTTCAGACCTGATTAGATTTAGCTGACAACGAATCAGTCCTGTTATGTTGCTATGCCACCATGTCTTACTGGTCTCTGATAAATTACTGAAGCAGTTACGCTTCTAAAAGCCACCCTGTTTCCACGAACCACTGATTGTAGACGTATGGAACTAGCAAGGAGAGCTTCAGATACCGAGGTGCTCGATATCAAAGGGTCATATGATCCACTGAATATATTTATCAAATTCATTATTTATATTTCAGAGCTGCTGCAGAGTCCAACTACCCTAATGACTAAGAGCTTCCCTTCTAACTCCTAAACTATATTTATACATAGTTTATACCATTTGGTCTTGTGTAAAACTTACTCGTCCGTTTAATGAGGGTTGGTCTTCATTATTCTCTTTCAAGGATAATGATAGCGAGAGAAAAAAAACCAAAACCTCCCAAAACAGCACCACCATCTCAATAAAAGCCAAAACAGTTTGAAAAGCAACTGGTGGCAGCAAACAAAGCAAGAATCAATTTTGAATCCATAAATAAATCCATCAGTAAATAGGGTGAAAAACACAACCTGCAATCTCTTTCACAAGCAAGAAGAACTAAGTAAATATTGAAGAAGTCCATTTAAAAAAAAAAAAAAAAAAAAAAAAAAAGGTTAAATTTTTTAGGAACACTTTAAAAAAATGCTTTTTAAACAAATGTATGAGCCCGACATGCTTGATGGACCATCCAATTAATGGGAGGAGGGAAAAAAAAAAAAAAAAGAAAAAAAAAGGGTATATTTCTATTCATATTGAAGCCCACTGTAAACCTCATTTGGACGTCAATTTGGTCATTATTTCACCAAATCGCTAAATACAAATAGGAAACAAAACCAAGCCCAATCAGGACTTACAAAGAATACTTGAAAGAATGACTCCACTGTTACCACGGAAAATTTTGCCCCTTTCCCACCAACAAGGGAGGACTCTGCCTGTGTCCCTCGCTCCTCAGTTCATTCAATCAGGCGTTGCTGGCAAACAGGGGGATGGGAACTGCACTGCAAAGCAGTGCTAATGTCCCCTCTGCACTATACCTGCCAGCGCCTGGGAGACACAGCCCAGGCACCCCCATGCAGAAAGCCAGGTTACAAATCATGCCTTCGAGAAGGCACCATTTAACCTCTTCTGTTGGAGCGCTGGATGAAGCTACACTGGCATTGCACAGCTCAGGACTGCCTTTCCGTCCTGCTACCCCTGCTGGGTGACACAGCTGTACCTGCCACTAAAGCCTGGGATCAGATTTTGGGCAGGCACACCAGCAGACAGCTGATCCCGACCTCTGAAGAAAAGCAAGGAGATGGTGGGCTGAGGAAAGATAACCAACCATGTCAGCATCATGTGAAACCAACACCTTTTATTCTGCTAGTGCTGGAACAGGCAGAGATTTCAGCGCACGCGGACACAAGCAAGTGCTAGATGTTATATCGTATCGTACCTTCCACTACACATTGCTGTAATTCCTTCTGCAAGCAATGTGAGAAGAGTTCATTTCCAGAAATAAGGTTACATCCAAACTGATTTTCAACTGACCAAGACAGTCCAAAACACCTTACTAAGGTTAATAACTGCTCTCCTGACCCTACTAAAAAGGTCATTATTCTAGATCAAACTAGATGTGGTTCAAAGACCAAATTATAAGGGACATATTTACAGACTTTTACTAAAGAAAAAGCTGAATACTGCATAATTCAAAAATATCTCCACATTCCACTCGATCTAAATTTGATGAATTTACAGATTGTAAGTTTGATACGCTGCCAGTTTCTCCTCCATTTCAAATCCTGAAAATCACTCCTGTACCAGTCAATATCAGTCCACATACTTTTTACTTTTCAAATTAAATTGAATGATAAAGTCTCCATGTTGAAGCACAAAAAAAATTGACACAAACACCACCACTCTGGGCCAGATTAACCAAGCAGAGTTAATCAAAGCAGTATGCGCATTTGAACAAGTAGATTATAAAACAGAGATAAGTAAATATACATACAGTAGAGTCAACTGCTTTGATTATATTTTGTATGACCCACAAGATGTGTCTAGAAAGACTCACAACAGGAAAAACAATAAACAGAGAGCTCAGACAGCTAATTAATACTGCTAATTTAACTTGTACCCTAACATGCCACTTACTGTCATCTGCACTCCATCAAGGAGTAGATGGCAACAGTTCTCAAGCATTGCTAGTAAATTATTTTCATTTTGCCCTTTCCCTCATAAACAAAACACCATGGTGACAGAAGCTGCTTGACCTACTTTCTAAGGAAGAGATTTCCAAAGAAGCACTCCCACCCTGAGGGGCAAGTAGCAGAAAGCCTGGAACAGCAGAAACTTTCCAACTTCCAAACAAAAGATACTTTATTTCAAACTACATATGCATTTTTTCTGCTCCCCTGCCCCATTATTCCCGATTTATGCTCTATTTTCTTTATACCTCCAATACGTGTAAGAGCACATAAACTAGCTACTAAACTGACCTGCTGGTCTTTTCCCACCGTGTCACAGAGGTCTTAAATTAACCTCACCTATTCTTTTCCTGGATTATGAATTTTAATTTATCCATATACTCTGTAAGTAGAGGACAAGCCCCACAACTGCAGTGAAAACATGTAACACTATATATAACGCTAGTTTATCACTCACCGCGGCAGGCCACAAGACATGTGTTTTCCCCAGATCTCAGGGATCTGCAGAACTTTAAGAGACTGCAAAAGAGCTCTGACAAACTTTCTGTGGATATCACAGAAGTGAAGTAACCTCCTGGAAAAGTCCGCTTCTCTAACTTGTAAATAATTTTCTTAATTGCACTATTTCACATCTGAACAGCAGCAAGTCCCAAAGTCATAAAATGACACTCTCTGCCATGGGGCTTCCCTTTGAAACCTCAGTGTTAGCTACTGCTGTGCAACTACAGTTTCAAGGCGGCCAGCCTTGTTTTATTCTCGCCTTTTGTTTCCCTGAATGCCTGTCCCTTCCATTTTCCTCCACCTTGAGACCCTCTGAAGCAACGACAGGCTTTTCCTAATGAGCTTGTGCCGGGGCACAGCAACCACCGTCCTCTCAGTGGAGTCAGGAGAGTATGAACTCTGCAGAAATGAAGTGGGTTACAGCCAACAGTTGCTCATATATTTGGGAGCAAAATTCTTTTGCCACAGTAGAGGAATTTTGAAGACTTTACTTCTTATGCTTAGTGCAATTCCTCATATAAACTGGGTGGCACATGAAGACCCACACTGTAACAGCTAGTCATGGGTAATGGGTTWGTTACACTGGAATAGCTACCCATATTAAATGGGCGGGAAAGGTGACGGTTTATTGTTTTTAACTGGCATAACACAAAATTCCCTGCTGGGAAAAACAAGAAAGCTTTTAAATTAATTTCTTGGAAAAGTGGCATGGTTTTAGTTAGCGGGGGAAAAAAGTATTCACAGAATTTAACCTTATTTTGGGATGCTGGAAAATGTTAACATGAGTTTGGGAAACTTACAAAAAACTCAGTTTTCAAAAACTTCCTGGAATCTCCCAGTTCCTAGGACCTGGTGGGGATGGGCAAAATATTACTGGAAGTTAGTGACATCTATGCTGCCTGGGGATCGGACACAGGAGAGGCGGGAAAGGGGGAGCACGTTCAGCTTCAGTGCGGAACGAGCCCTTCTGAAGTCTGGTGGTTCAGTGCTGTTCCTGGCTGGGATGGCCAATCATGCGGTCACAAAAACATTTCTCCATTTAGTTGATTTTTCACCTGTCACATCAGGAAACTGAAACCTTAAGGATTAATGAAAGTATTTGAAAAAAATAATAGTTATATAGTCCATCAAGTTTGAGAAGTGTCCAATTATTCCAGTAATTTAGTTCAGACTGAGCGCAGGCAGCTTTTTAAGTGCATTGCATCACATACCTTCGACGAGTTTAAGCATTCTTAGCAACAGCATAACCAGATTATGACAAATTTCTTTGCACACGAATATTGGTGTCTTGCTTTGGCTTTCTTCTCCTGCATGACTAATTTAAGGAAAGGGAGAGGAGAGGCAGAGGCAAAGTAAGAGAGCTTTATTTCAGTCCTTCAAGTAGTTAGGAGCTTATCAGTAATCAGACACCTTATAATCATGAGTTCAATCCAAAGTTCATAGAACACTGGGAGCAAAAATAAAAGTCAAACATAATCAAAAACTGTCAACAATGATACGGCTCACAGAAATGCAGTATAAAAGCAGCTGCGCAAAACACAGCTTACAAGCAAGGTTTATAGCTTTCTTTAAACTAACCAAATAGAGGGGAAGTCAATGTTAGCAGTCTCATGATACTCAGTGAAGTGATGATAACATGACAGAATTATTTATCCTCTGAAATAATGACGACTCTTCAGGAACAGCTGAATTAGCCCTTATCTTATAAATGGCTCAGGATTATAGACATACGTAATGGTAGAGCATGCATGCAGCCCTCCCATGGATAGCATCAGCGTTACAAGCTCCTTCTTTCTCTCATCTGTGTCACCCACAAAAGGCTGGGAGCACTGGACAACGTCACCCCACATGGAGTCACCATGTCCATTCTTAACACAGAAATGAAGTCACCCCTTCCCAAAGCCACATCCTTTCAAAAATGGCCAAAGGTTCTCTGTCTCTCTTGTCCAGCTAGATTACACCCAAACACAATGGACAAGAAGTTCCTACATCTTGCAAGCACACTTTTTTTTCTTTTTCTTTTTTTAAGAATAACCCATCTTGCTTATTCACAACATTAATACACTTGAAAAGGATTTAAATCTCTACATACACTCCAAGGTTTCTATTTATTGATTTATTTGAAAGAGCTGTTCTTCCTTATTGTGCACAGGACAGAGAACTGGCAAACTTCTCATTAAAAAAAAAGAAATCTATTTTGAATTGTTTCTCCTCAGTTAGGCTCTAGTTCTTCTGGTTTTAAAAATGTGTACTAGATCTTTAACAAACATGGTGAGCTTGTGCTTGAATCACCTCAAGTATGTAAATTTTCCAAACAAAAGAAATCTAAGAGTATTCCTGCTCCGTAGCTGACTCACATTCAGAACTAAATCATATGCATGACTATTTTACGACCTTGCTTGGAGTCAACGCAAAGTTGAGTTGCACTGCAATTTAAATTACCTCCAAACTTCTTTTGGCAAGAACAATCCCTTGATAGTAACTAGCACTATTCTTTAGAGACCTGATTTTCTAACACCAACACCTGCATTCATTTAATCTGAGCTTTTCAGACTCATTGGCATCACCTGCTGTAGATGCTAATGTGTCGCTTCAGGCTCTTGTTGGAAAGGTTGTTTGATACCTCAATTCTCACAGGATTCACCACTTTGAGGCAGATCCTTCCCTTCCTTCCTCTCCCCTGAGTATAATCACACCCACAAATCCTCT
The DNA here is from genome assembly GCA_035582835.1 of Phoebastria nigripes. Lineage (NCBI taxonomy): Eukaryota > Metazoa > Chordata > Aves > Procellariiformes > Diomedeidae > Phoebastria > Phoebastria nigripes. Next base: position 516,426 of record JAYKAV010000877.1, on the reverse strand, counting down.
CTCAAAAGCCTTCAGCCGCTCTTTGATAGCTATGTAGCTGGGCAGCCTATAAAGCAGTTAAATGATTTTCCTAACATGAAAAATGCTCTCTGCTTCTTCTAATGTAGTAAAGCCAAAATATCAACAATCTTTCAGGCAGGAAAAAGTGGACCATGAGATATTTTAAATACCTCTTATATGTTACTGTGGTGTTACCTATTTCCAAGCGGAATCATTTTTTTTCCAGGCATTTGAAGCGAAGCCACCTGGAGGAGGGAACACAGCAGCTGCTCAATTGTGCCAAGCAACAAACAGCTTAGAGGAAGAATTAAAGAACGGTAGACTATGTAATTGAATTGTAGTAAGAAGGTTATTACGCACGATGTAATACAAGCTGAAATCTGGTCAGGATAACCCCAAATGGCACATTTTCTTTTATTAGTACAAATGGTTGAAACCTTGCTGATATTTCTTGTCCGAAAGGTTTCAGCTTTAATGCATGGCATTGATTAATTAGCACTACACAAGAAGGTCTTTTATAACACAGAGTCAAGCCATTAACTTCACTTGGCTGAAGATGAAACTCAGACTGTAAGTATTAAGTCCTGAATAAAGCTATATATTCTCCAATGGGAAATAATTTCCACACCACTAAAATGCCCGCATTGCTGTGGTAAAACACTGACTATTTAACAGAGCACCACAACATCCATTTCACTTAGGAGAGGAAATGAAGACTGTCTAATCCATGGAAAATTACAGATGAGTAAACGTGTTAAACCAGCAAAGCTCTTGCCAAACAGAGGACATGGCAAAGACAATAGAATTAAAAAGTATTTGGATAAAAGCTACTGTAGTGAGTAAACATAGGCAAGACTCTAGTTTGACACTACACTGAAGCATCGCTGTATTTTTATAGTTGATCCTGTGTAAGGCAAAAGAATCTAATGGAGGCAAAGTTCAGCTAGTATAGGCAACATGAAAGGCAACGAGCAGCACAAGCTTGTCCAAAACAGAAAAAATAGTAAAAAACCAACAATAAAATAATAAGAAAGACTAAGATTTTCTAGAAAAGAGGTGACACAGGATTCAATATAAGAGAAATTACATTGCACAAACCAGTTAAATGAGTATTATTGATATACGTTACTCTTTTCCAGTAACAAATAGAAGTAGTAGAAAATGGTTCAAAAAGTCTTGCTTCTCCCGATCTTATTTTTTTGCAAACAAACTCCTAGTTTTAATAAATTTAACATTCTGCTTATATATAAAAAGGTGGCAGGTAGAATACAACATGGCAAGTGTGTTATTTCTGTGAATGTCGAACCATCAAGCAAACAAAAGATCTGAAGAACACCCCCGATTTAGATCAAATACTAGTATAATTGAAGACTTTTTTTTTTTATTGTGCTACATAATAACAGTGGTTAAAGTACTGTATCTTCCAGCCTGAAAGTTTCTATCATTTTGAGAGACCCTTTGTATACTTAAAATGTAGAATCCACTTGAACAAGTGCGGTTGCTCCAGAGATGCAATTGCTACAGCTCCAACAAAATGAAAAGAACTATAGGAAGCATCGAGCTCTTCATGCTTATCTTGGCCTGTTTTTAAAATAGGAAATAACAATGTTGCATGCACAGCCAACTCCAGAGTGTAATATATCCCCTTCTAAGATAAGTATCTAAGATAGATGTAGGAGAGGAATTGCCTTCTGGAGTTGCCTGCCTCTCCCCATTGACAACTGACAGACACCAGATGAATCCTACCTTTATTATAAAGATCTGTGTAATAAGAGATGCACAGTAATGGATTCAGAACACAGATAAACCATGCAATTAAAAAAAATTGGTACAGGTTTTATTTTAAAGGAAAGAAATTACTTTCCAAGTTTGCTCATCTCTCACAAGAGGATGATCCTTCCCCCCCCGCCCCAAACAACTTCTTTTTTAAAGGGTCTCTGTATAATTTAAACTATTCCTTCATCTTTTTATGTATGTGCGCATGTCTATATACATATATATACACACCACACAAAAAAAGACATCCGTTAATGACATACTGTAAATTAACACTGAGATATAACAGCATATATTAAAGTTTAGAATAATAAATATCATGTCTCACTAATCCAGTGGTACCAATTATTCAAAATCAGTGTTCTGATGAATCTAAATTATTATTTCCTTAATATTAGCATGGCAAAGAACTACTTTTGATACCAATTCTATTCACTGCAGCATTTAAGCAAATAATTTAGCAGAAAAATTAAAATTTGCCAAGAGAAATGCTTATCCACAGAAATTTATAGCACAAATTAGTTGCTACAAACCACTGTAAAACGCACTCAACTCATATAAAATGCAGTCAAAAGACATGTTTATGTAAAGCTGTAGAAAACAGTATAATACAAAGGGAAATAAAACAAGAGGAAAGCTGGTAAGGGGAAGTGTTACATGGTTTTACGTAAAGCAGACATTAAACTTAACAGAGAAGGATATTAAAGACTAAGTTGCTTTTGTCAAAAGCAACTCCACAAAAGATGCTCAAAATTTTGAGGTTTTTATGCTGGTTTACTCCAACTTTGTTAATTCTCTGGTAAAGAAGGGTATCCAATGGCATTTCAGTGTAACCAGAGAGTCTGAAAAGGTGAACGTTACCTACAAACAGTAGTTATTCTATCAGAAAGTATGACTGATCGACTTGTAAACATCTGCACTGATCTAGTTTTCTAGCAACAGTTCTGATCTCAATGAGATAGTTCTCTCCAAGCTAACAAATTGCCAATATCTAGATGCTTTTATTGACAACAGTAAAAGGAAAAAAAAAAAAAAAGAGTCTTATCTAAATTTCTGAATAAATTTACTTAGATTTAATATAGAGCTCATCTAAAAGCAATGAATGCAGAATTGAACTGTGGATGCCTGCTGTAACAGCATGAATTAAACTTACGAATCTCATTCCTCCCCTTCTCAAGCACTTMATTAGTCCTTTGAAAAGCCTAGATTTTGTTTCCCTGAGCTGAGAAATGAACATATATTTTCAGAAGCTGTGCCTTTTCCACCAGCTTCTCCTTTTCCCCATTTCTCCTATTGCTGATGCTGGCTAAGAGAATAATCAAAGTTAGAGGAGATACAGATACCGTATGCATTTGATCAGTTGGAAGTCAGAGAACTGCAGTGATTCTTACCTGGTTTCTACATTGTCCTTTGCAAAGCTACTTTTCAAATGAGTCTTAAAATGATTATGCTTAATTTGGGCACATGTCCTTATAACAGTTCTCTGCTATTAGGTAAATTATAGCATAACATTGGCATGTAGAAAATAATTAAAAATAAAATGAGAAACGAATCCATACCTCATTGTAAACGTAAATTTCAGTGGCCTATATTGTTCAACGGTTTCATCAGTGACCTGCTGGTTGCCAAAGAGGTCCCGTTGGCAAATATAAAACTGACAGTAAATTAGGGGGAGTGCTGACATGGCTGACGGCAGAGCCTCCAGCCGGACAGACCTTTATACTCTTGAGGTTTGGGCCAACAGAAACCTCATGACATTCCCCAGGTGCCAGGTGGGTTCGTGGCACAGAGTAACCCCCAGTATGAGTAGGGACCAGGAGTGGAGGGGATGGGCAGGCAGCCCCAGCAAGGGCAGAGCCGCGGCTGCCCTCATCTGGGTGGGCGATGGTCCCGCCTGGAGTGGGAGGAGACCTCCCAAGGGCCTTACAGCCAACATGTCCCTGGGTTTTATAAATACTCATGAGTATTCTAATTATTTAGATAATTGGGGAAAAAAAGTAATGTAATTCAGTCTCTTTAAAAACACTTTTTTTTTTTTCGTTTTTTTTTAATATTACTTGCTCTGATTATCAAAGGCCTGCTTTCTTCTCCCACAGTTGGGGCCACATAGCTTTTAAATATCTCAATATTATCTTGTTTATTTCAGAATTACGCTCACATAAAAATCTAGTTCCAACATGTGTATTTATGTAACACAAACCTCCAAAACCTCTGAAATAATAAGCGTTCAGAAAGGAACTCTGCCTGCTAACTATAAAAGAACAAAGAAAAAATTACTGATTGCTCTAAGCAGCATACTTTTTTTTTTTTTTTTTTCCAGAAGTCCCTATTGAATCCTTTCTGTGAGAAACTCCAGGAGTTATCAAACTCAGGCTTCTCAGGGATATGGGAAGCACCATCTGCCTCCAGCAGTCAATGACCACCAAACAGGAGACGGATATATTTAGTTTTTCTTAAAACAAAACAAAGTTCCATTTTCTAGGCACGTTTTTGGGTGCTTAATTCTAGGTAACTTTAAGGTCCTCAGTTTTCATGGTGAGCATTTAGCATATTTTCTCAAGCTAGATATCCAAAATTAAAACTGTGTAATTAATTACACTGTAARCCAGGCTACTGTGCGGGTCAGAAGTGTAAGCAGGCAGGAGAGGCAACACCACATGCGGAGATGCCATGTGCCTCCTCCTGCCAGCCCAGCCACCCTGAGAAACTTGAAAGGAGAACACACAAGCACTGGGCAGCAGATTTGCCTAACCCTTACAGAGGCTGAAGTAAGCAAAATTCCRAGGTGAACGATCAAAATATAGCAACCGTTGGGTCCTATATCATACAAAAGAGCTTCCCCAAAACTCATCTGTCACCACCAAGAGGAACCCAAAAGAGGTGGTGAGGATGCAACTGCTGGCATCTCCTGGCCTCCAGACTTGCACACAAGAGATGCTGGCCAAATCACCTGGACATGTATTTCAGTGCTGTGAGCATGCCAGTGTGAGAACACAAATGGATAAAATCAACTTGATTACGGATTATCTAAAATAAAGTCACCTCTCCCTTCAAAAAGATCTCTCACTGAGCTAATTGCACTAATTTCCTGCAGCTCAACAAGGCCTAACTTTGAGGGGAGGAGCTGGTGCTGCTAGGGCACCAAAGGCAGTTGATCACTGGTCTGGCTCTCCTAGATCGCATGCCATTTAAACCCTTCCAGCTTTGCAGGATCCTCCCCCATTACACTGATAATGGGTTGGATAGTTCTGTATTGCAGCTTGGTTTTCCATTGGAAACTTTACCTTCATAGCAGGAGAATAAAAAAACCAAACGGATCTGAAGCATTCGCAGTATATTCTTATATTGTTAATGAGAAAAAAAACTTGACTAACATTCTAAGGACAAAACCAAATAATCGGTTTACAAGTATTTGCATGTGGCTTTTTTTTACCCTAATAAAACTGGTAAGCCCGTAGTCTTTTGTAGAAAATGACTGCCATTGCTTTTTCACGGTAGCACAGCAGAAAGGCTAAAAATTAAATATTAATTCATTGGATATATTTTCAAGCAAGTTTGCCAGAGCTTTAAACCCAGCACTTTAAGAACCTCGTGCAGTTAAAGAGCAGTTACTCGTGCAGTTACTGTTACAACAGTAACATTACCACAGAGCCTTTTCTCATTCCAAGCATCTTTACTCATTCACTATTTTTTTTAAAATGCAAAAAGCCCACAGAGGTAGTTACTTGGCACAAATAATTTATGAATTCAGAAGAAAACTATGCACAAATTCAAACCTACAGAAAGTGAAAATATTTTCCTGTCTCCATTCAGATAAAGAAATTGCTTGCAGCAGTTCACTTAAAGCCAAATCCTATCACACTCACATTAGAAGGACACTCTTGAAGAGGAAATAGAATGACACACCGATCCGTTGACTAGCACATCAATCAGGACACACTGATAGAGAATCATTAGTCAAGATTCCCTACTAATACAAAATCATTAGTAGACAGCACATCAGCAGCAATGCCTCTTAGGTTACACTGAGCCTTCCCTTAACCAATACCTAATTTTGAGGCTAGTTTCTCTGTAGCTTTTGAAGCTTCTGTGGCATAATTTATTCAAGACTCTTGACACAGTGCGGTCCTCCTGGATCACAATATCAGCTTGAAAATGAAGGACACAGAAGTGTGTAGAAATGAAAGCAAAAGGGCAAAGGGAAGTTCTTACTTTATTTGAATGTACTGGGGCAGCATTAAAAACTTAGTTTAAATTCACCCAAACCAGAAATTTTCAAGACAAACACTAACAGTTATTCTTTTGTTTCTGTTTATTAGCTGCGTGCATCTCAGTTCAGGATATATCTCAGTAGGATTGTGATTACTTCCATAAATAATGCATGCTTCATTTTGATTCTCTCAGGGTACCTGCTATGCCATTTATTCTGGCATCCAAACGAAGCCCATGATGTGTTTGGGCAGCCCGGCTAGCAGGTGGCATGCCAGGACGGACCCAGATTCACTGAATGCATCTGTGTGAACTCTGACAGAGCAACACTCTAAGCAAAATCAGCGGCAGTCTAGAGAACCCTGAATTTCCACAGTAAGGAGAAAGCAATGGAAATAAAAAAATTCATTGTTTTTAATACTTATTAATGATGATTTACAGTTAAAATAGAGCACTATCCGTAAACTGCGATGAGCCATTAGCATAGAGAGGCGGAAACAAGAGCTCAGAAGCAGAAACATCCGAAACGCAAGCTTTCCATTACTTAGTCATGGTATAGGAGGTATCAGTACATAGTTTTTGACAGATTGTTTTGAGTTGAGAAATTGACATCCAGGGCTAGACTTTCTCCATGTTTTCTTCTTGTTGCCCCCCTCCTCCCCTCCCCCCCCCCCTTTTTTTTTTTTTTTTTTAAAGTCAGGTAATAGGACTGTAACACTACCTAACAGCTGCTGATGTTGTCCCTACAAGTTGTTTATACTCTGTAACACTCAGAAAATACAGCTGGTAAGTATTAGGACTTTGGGATACCCGCTACAGTTTTTTTATTGAGCTTCCTAGACTTATTTTCAGTGTGCCTTCTAAGTAAGTTGATGCGATTATGTACTAAAAATTCCTTCATTATTCTTATAACTTAACATAAGGTCTGTACCACTTATCTTGTTTGTAGATGTCCTGACCTTTAATGTTTTATATATTCTCTTTTTAGTTATCATAAATGTCTCCTAACCAGCACCTGGCTTCTGCTCTTTATTGCTTCTTTGTCATCCTGTGCTGACTTTACATATTCAATATCTTTAAAAGAATCTGTTCAATATTAAAATACCGTATGAAATTTCTCAATATATAGGAGACAACTAAGATTTTCCACTTTTTATTGTTGTTGTTTGGGTTTGGGTTTTTTTTGGTTGGTTGGTTGGTTGTTTTTTTTTTTTTAATCTCAGTGGAGTTGACTACTTTCCAGCCACAAAAAACTGCCAAAGGTGATATCAACTGGTCGAATGCAGAATGAAGATACCGAAGACACTCAATAACTACAGGCTGATGTACAATTTTGCATTTCCAGTACTCCTTCCTTGTAAGAGATTCCATTTCCCTTTCACATAAGTTCTTCTCATATCCCACCACCTCCTCTAAAAGCCTGACTTCATCACCTTAACGTATCTTTCTGTAGTAGGTTTCCCTGGCCTAGCTGATGGAGGGTAGGATTTGGGAACAAACTGGAACTATTATCATCACCATCATTATTATTTTACAGATTAGAAATGTATATTACTGTCTTGAATATTGCTTCTTCTCTTGTAGGGTTTGAATTTGACAAGTAAGACTTATTTAGCCTCCAGATATCATTCCGCAAGCTACTGTAGTAAGGGTAGAAAATCCTCTAGGTTTCACATCATGTGTGGTGACATTCAGTTTACTTCCTGATGTCCACACCTTAGCTTTAATCTGGTTAGAAAGAAGCAGTGGGGTAACTCACTGGGTTTTTGAGAGCCCACGTGAGTCTTGAGTGGATACAATAGTGAGGGGGGAAGAAGATGCCCTTTCACACACACGTCCTCTTTGCTTGAAGAATTTGACTGCAAAGAGGAACAATTCTGACAAATAAGACTGCCAAAGCAAGCAGTGTTTTTTTAATTGTCAGGGCAACATAAAACAGCATTTCTTAAACAATTTAAGATGTCATCACACCATTTATTTTTTTTTTAGTTTGGCCACAAAGAAAACACTGTGGACTGGATTCTGTTCTCATGCTGGTGGACACGGGGAATAACTGCAGTAAAATGTGGTGTAGCAGACCTCTGGAAAAGGAGACAAAAATCCTGCAGTGTTTACACATATGGGATAGACATCATTTTCTCTGTTTAAAGAAGTTAGTTCTTCCACCAGACCTGTCACAAAGCCCTTATTTCATCACGAATCAGTGCACATTCAGGATGCAAAAACAGGCTCAGAAATGTACGGCACATTGCTGATAAGGAAGAGGAGAAAAGAAAAGGTCAAGTCTTTGAAGCAAATTGGCTAATTCGGCAAATAAAAAGCTTGGTTAGGGAACAATGCAGAACTCAATGAATACCCGGGGAACTGCCTCGCAGAATCAACAGGTGCTAGATAACCCATCAAACAATATCTTTTTTTTTCCCCTCTCAATAATTTGCCAGCGGAAACAAGTGAGGTGATGTTTTCTTTGCTATTTATCTGGCTCCCTGGTTTGAGAGTTGTATGGTTAGTACCTGGGAGACATATCATTTGAAATGCAAAGCCAGCTGAAATGGGTAACAGAGAGGCAGGCAGAAGATGCCCTCCAAAGGATGAAAAAGACGTGCTATATGTCTGTCCATTTCACTGTGTAAATACCTACTTCCACCAAAAATAATAGTAACCAGTTTTGCTGGTAAATATCTCTATCTGCTTATATGGAATATTTAAACACATCTTTCCATTATTGAGTGCAAGCACACCTCTGGAAAATGTATTGCCTCTGTCTTAGTTCATTACAGTACTTAAGCATATCATAAGAATAGCTTTGACTAATGCCATTAATTTGCCTCTTCTATTCTCAATGCTTGCATCTCTCTCTTTTTCTCACTACTTCCGAATACCTCTAAGGACTCTGAAATCTGGAACAGGAATAGAAAAGGAAAGATGCCTTTCATGCTGGCATGTCATATCTTTTCTAACTTGAACCCTAGACACAGACTTAAGGTAACAAACATTTACAGACAGATTTTAACAATGGCTAAGCAACTATTCCAGAAAATTCAGTACCATTCACAAATAAACTTTGGCATAAGAGCCACGTCAAAACCCTTAAAAAGGAGAAGAGCAAGACAGTGGGGATTTTAACCTCAAATGCTTAACCTGCTATTTGGACAGGAGACTGGGCTGCTATTTCTGGTGTGTTAAAGAGCAGTCAGTGGAACATTTTGATATCCAAATTTGGTTTGTCAATGCGTTTAGCCAAATGAACAACTAGTGCTTTGGATCTCATTATTGCATGTCTGGACACTGTAAATCAGAAGTGATAGTTCAGTTATACTATCAGGAGCCTTGCTTTTAATATTCTTGTTTATACAATACTTAACATTGCTCACGGATACTATAATCAGATTAATTGTAGGCACAAAACACAGAAGCAGTGCAAAAATAAATCTGAAAACTTCTTTCTAAATATTTTCTCCAATTTATTTCCCCCCCCCCGTGTTTTGTATTATATTTGTAACATAGTTACAGTTATTTTGTTCTTAAATACATTGTGGTATGTGTCATGCCAAAAAGAACATTTGGCTGGAATCTAATTTGAACTAAGACACTCCACACGGAGGTAAAGATACTTTCAAGCTGAAGGGAAAGATAACATTTCAAGCTGTGTATCACGATGTTTGCACAGCTCTAAAATCATCCAAAAGAGAGAAAAATTTTGTATGGTTATTTTTTGAAGTTAAGTTTTTAAAACATCCTCAAACAGCTTAAGAAAAAGAACTGTTTTTTATGTATTCAGTAAATTAACAACTCTAGGCTAGTCCATATGAAAACAATGGTAACGACATCCAATGCGGGTCACTGCAAACTTTTAGTTCCTTCTCTGAAGTCAAGTATTTAATAGGTATGTACAGGAACAAAACTTACCATGGACAAGGAAGAGGAGACGTATATATCATGTTTCAGATGACTGTAAATGATCCAACCAGTAGCCCATTATACCATACGCTGATGAAATATTTTGCTATAACCATCAAGATCTTAAAAAAACCAAACAAACAAAAAACCAAACCAAACCAAACCAACCAAACAAAAGATAATCAGACATTGAAACAGTCAAAACTGAGTGTTCCTTATTTAAAATACAATTTCACTGCTCTTTAAAGCATACTTTTTAAAAGAGTTAGAAAAGAGCCTGTTGCACACCATCACCATCCGGCAAGAGCTTCTCTTACAACCACCGCCATGTATTCTGCTGAGATACTTCATTTGCAGTTCTTCTGCAGTTTTTTTGGCTTTCAGCTGACTTTTCAGGATTCAGATTTTTTATTCATTGTTGTTTAATGATGACAGCCTTATGCATCAGCATTTTACTCCAAACAACATTTTCAAGCGCTATTTTATTTTCCTTTTTGTTTCTTTTACGCAGGATTTCACAGCGCAATTTCCACCAAAGCATAAAATCCACACGCCAAAATTAACTACAAAGGTGCATCACGGGGAAGAGGGCCGCACATGAGCGGGCAGCCTGGCTGGGCCCGCGGCCTGGCACACGCGTCGGCAGGCAGCTGACAACGCCAACACCTCTAACACAAGGTCCGCTGCTTAACTTGGGTTAGGAGCGCACGCAGGACGAGGAACGCCCATCATCCCATCAGCAGCAACGTATTCCTATTAATTCCTTGTTTCTATTTCACTAAACGTGAAGGCCAGAGTGATACAAAGCTCATTTGAGGATCTGATCTCAAAGTTGTATTTTTAAACACAGATGATGGGCAGAAAGGCAAGAGAGGCGGGCTCCAGGCCAAGCGGCTGTATAGCACTGAGGTAAAAGCCGATGGAGTTTCACTGAATAACGTATAATGTCAGCAATTTTCAGCAATCTTGTTTTCTCCCAATAAAACCTTAGCAGAGCTTCTTGAAAAAATTTTTTTACAGAACCGTTCTTTCATGGTTCCTCCCAATTCACAGAAAGCRCAGCCACTTAAACTGAAACAGTGGCTCAAACTGAAAATTTGACAAATTTGGGTTTGTTTGGTTTCTGGGGTTTTTTTTTGCTCAAAGCAAAAAGGGATGGGAGAGTTCTACCACTCTTGAAGCATCCCATTTCAATAGTTTCAGATTTAAATATTTTCTCTCAAAAGAGGCTTTTTATTTCAGTCATATTTAATGTCAAATCTTAGGTGAAAAGAAAGTCAAGACTAAAGTGGAAGTGTGATCCCAGCACGGTGGTTCCTCTTTCATGGAACATTTTGAAAGTGGGGTGTTCCAAAACACTCTTTTCATCAGATACAGAATGAGATTTCGAAGATCTCTCTGAAGTGGGGTTTTACATTTTCCATAGAACTGCAGAGATCTTAAAAGCTAGGGAATTTATTTGCTTTTCACCTTTAAGGAGAAAAGTTCAGGTAAAATGAATATAATTTTCTGACCATTTTCCACAGATTATTTTTGTCTGCATCAATCACACTTTTCTTTTGCCCCCTTCTGCTGAAATTCTACACCTAAATTCTGTTAATAACTTAATGGCAGCTACACTACCCTTCCAAACATTTAACCTTTCTAGTCCGCCTTTCTTCTCTAAAAACCCATTAGAAATGCTGAATTACAGGCTCAGCCATGTGATACGTAAATTTATGAAAACTGGATGGGTAAAAAATGTCATCACACAAATTTGCTATAACCAACTCTTATCCAGATTTATTTTACAAGGGAAATAAATTCTTAATTTCCTAAACATGAGAATATTTTATCATGGTGGAAACCTGCATGAAAGTCACAACAAATATGCTTAGGAAAAGGCATTCTACTCACATACAATAGTTTTTGATGTGCATGTTCTTCTAAATACTTCTCTGTACTCATTTTCTAACGCTCTTTCAAAGGACAAAATTACCTATTTTCAAGTACAGTCAGGCTTTGTTCAGACAATCAGCAACTTTAAGCAGATCCTACACCAGGCTACTTATTGCTGCTACTTCTCGCGTCCCCGCTGTTTTTTCAACACATGGGAACAACAGGAGTGGGGAATTGGTCCGACGCAAAAATAACTTCTCAAAAACTTTTTGTTTTTTAAAGGCAGGTCTGGTTTCCCCACTCAGTTCACCACTTGGCTACAAAACCCACAATGCTGGTGTAACGGATGAGGTAGCGCCGGGGTAGGCACAGAGAAGAGAAGATAAACTGCTTAACCTGCCACTGCTACTACTGAAACGCACGTCAAACTGTGCCCTTGTTTTGAGAAACAGTTTATCAGTGAAGACAGTATTTATATGAATACATTAGTATTTTAATCCAGTATTGCAAGTTCACAGCTTTGCTATGTCAATGTATTATGCAGTACAAACTTCTAAAATGTAAGGCTTTCTAAAGACAAAATTAAACTCAAATAAAATGTGAAAAATGTGGAACAGAATTGAAATGGCTATTTGGGGTCTTTCACAGGATATTCTCTTTTTTTTCTTCAAAGTCAGCAAGAACCAATATCTTTATGATAAGCTCTTCCCGTAAGTTATTTAGATAAAGTGATCTATTTGTTATGTTATTCAAATGACTTTCTTTTCATCATTTCCAGCTCTGAACTTATGAAAGGGCATCAGCCTGGCCCTGCCAAGACAGTGAGGTGGGTAATCAGATAATTAGTTTTCCCCTACATTGCTCCTTGAACAGGTTTAGACTTCATTGAACAACATCCTTCCAGGTGATTAAAAGACCAAAAAAAAAAAAAAAAAAAACCCCCGAACAACAACAACTAGAAAAAAAACTTCACTGTTTGGGGGCTTTTTTATGTTTAAGAAAACTTAACATTTTTCCACTCTCTTAGTTCTTTCCTTTAAAAGATGTAAAATTAATGTGAGAACTCCAAGAGTCTTTTTTATATCAGCACATGCTCCCTTTTCCATTAAAGCAGTACCTTCCCCAAAATTTTCACAAACTTCACATATTCTTCTTTGCAGTGTGAGAAGCTGTAGAACGTAGAAAGCCACCAATGTACACAATGAACAGGGTCTGGTCTGACAACTGCTGCAGTCACATTATAATTTCTGAATAACTATACCTTTGTTTAAATAATTACACTGTCATAACTTGAGGTAAACTTGCGGTTAAAGTAAATGCGCTCTATTATATATGTCAATGGACTAGTTACATACACATGATTAATCACTGCGTCTCAAATGCAAGAGAATTGACTTACTGCTGTGAAGTGCAAAGTTAGTAAAACATTTTAACAGTAGCCCCTGACCATCATTCAGTCATACCATTGAGGGCTTTGTCTTGCAGGACTAGATTCCCAAGCTGCTCTTAACGATGCTTTAGTGACCAACTTAAGAAGCTGGAAATGGTGTTTACACATTCTGCTGACCGCCTTAATTCTTCAAGAAGACATCTGCAGAGTCAAAACAATATAAGTTTTGGCCTTCCTGTGGTATTTTGACTGCCCATAAAATTAAAAGCCATAAAAAGACTCTGACATTTTCAAATACTTTAAGAATATGAAAGAAAAATAAACCTTGCGAGGATTAACATCGTTATATTTTTTTAAGTACACACAAAACCAAATAAGGATATTATTCACAATATAGAGGCTTTTTAAGGAAGCTACTAAATATTAGTGAAAGTTACAAAACACCTGAAATGCAAACAACTAAAAATCTGCTCATTGTAGCCAGAGTCTTGATCTGTTCCCAGCACTTAAGTGGCACAGGTAGAAAGTAAGAGTTTATTTGTGGCTTCACCGCTGGACACAAAACATCTGGTTGAAATTACAGTCGCACATACAACTACATGAAAAACAGCGGTCCCTGTGCATCAGCATTATATAGTGACCGCACGTCCCTGCAGCCAGCCCCCGCAAGGTCAGCAGTGCCCCAGCACAGGTACAGGGACTGGCACCAGTAACCACCTCCAGCACGAAGGGCAGCCTGCTCCGAGAGCAGAGGTGCTAAGGTCAGTAGAATACAAAAAGATTCAGACGGTCTCCCAGGATGAAGTAAAAATTTTATCCTGGATTCACTTCTCAGAAATGTGGAGACAGTTTTAGACTGTACTTATGTCTCACTGCCATCCCCACAAAAGCCTTTCTAAAAAAGGGCAATTTTGTGAGTGTCCTATGCTGCTATATAAGTATCCAGATGGAACATGAATTAGCAATTGATTTCATTAAAGTTGCTTTGAAGGAAGTGAGCATTATTGACAGAAGCAGTTTGCAAGCATTGTTCTCTATCGAAATCTAAGCTGTCATTTCAATAAAGGCAAGGTTTTTTTCCTAACAAGCAACCTGCACTGAAAACTAATTAGAAACCACAGGTATTTTGCGTGTACCAGTGAAAGGCTAATCTTGAATAGCTAACTGCAAATGGCTCGGCTTGTACAGATAAAATTCACAACTCACTTGCACACCCTCCTTTAAGGTCAGGTTATACAAGCCTGTCCCAGTGCTGCTCACCTGCAACGGCAGAGTGGCATGCAGTCATTCACGCAGTGACTGCCTCTGCTACTCTACATGCATCCCTCCGAGCCAAAATACGTATTTAGTATTGAATACATATTTAGTTGTTGGATACGTTAATTTTCACTCAAAGCATATCACAGAGGAGAACATTTTGTGTACCTGTACTTCTAATTCTAAGCATAATTCTTGACAGTCGTTCTTTCTTTTTTTAAATTCGTCAAACCCATGGTTACTACCTGGTATAACGTAACAAAGAGAAAACACAAAACCCCAACAGTGCTGCCAGCTACACACAACAGTGCAAACCAGGACGGACACACTGTGTAAATGCATACAAGTGCTAAAGAGCTTTCATGATAAAACACTCAATGTACAGCTTGGTTTAAATCATTGACTATATTCAAACTGATTGCTATTTATACAGTTTTCTTTATTTAAATGAAAACCTCTCATTAGGTTTGGTTATGCTAAGATTTGCATCAACGACATGCTAAATGCCAATTGATTATTATAACACACTGAAGAATAACAATAATCATTTCCAGCAGGAAGAGAAACTAGATGCATTTATTCCCCTTATAATGAACAAAACTGGATCATATCCAAATGACCAAACATTTTGGCCCCGGCAACTATTGTAACTGTTGTTTTAATCAAACTTTGTTTAATGTTATGAATATGCAATATTTAAAAACTGTGGAGTAGCATATTATTGCTTGAAACTCTCAAGTTTGTTTTAACAGTGAGACCTTATAACCACAAAGTCTAATGAGTACAGATAAAGTGCTTTTTAGTCCTTATACAAACTCTACTAACCACTGACCTATTTTCAAAGTGTAACCAATTCAGCTTACACTTACAACAAAAAACCTACTACTCAGAGGCCAAAGAATATGATTTTCCATTAAAATGCTATTTTCCAAAAAGAAAAAAATGTCCACAAAATAAATGTAATGAAGCTGCATTTGGAGCACAGTTAATTAAAAGTGCATCTGGCAGCATACGTTGTTCAAAAAAAGTCTGAATTTTCACAAAGAACTGGCTGATACTAACTTTTCAAACAATAGATTTTCAGTCTCAGGAAGGAAGGACTATTTACCTGTGATCTCTGAACAGTGAATACTGCTTGTAGTACAGCAAGTGAAACTATGAAACATAGTTTACACTTCTCCTGTATCTTTCGTTGCTTTTTTCTCCATAATGATCCCCCACCTTACTACATCCTCATTCAGTGTTTGCAATGAATTTAAGGTTATTTGCCTCAACACTTCAACACTGTGACGTATATAGAATTATTTATGATTTTATTGTAATTTATTTTAAAATAAAAATTCTAGTAATGAATTATTGATGAACACTGTCAATTTGGTTTGAAATTTAGGTAGGACTCCACGTAGTCACTAGTGGTATCTATTATTTCTGTTGAGTATTTTTTAGAAGTATTCGGATGAACATTTTGCTCTTAATTTCCCATTCAAAACATGGTCTTCATTTAGGTTATTTACTTCAGATCTGCATGAAGCCTCGCAATGCTATGTCGATATTTGTCTGCATGTTTTTTAAGCTCTTTGTGGGAAAAATACCCGTTTTGCTGCTGTAAGGGAACAGAACAGAGCAATCAACATGTCAGTTTATATCAACAGGTTCTGAATATCACTTCTTATATGCATGGTAATAAACTGCATTTAATATCATCTGAGTATAATATTTAAAAGCTGTGTAATTTTAAAAAGCCTTTCCTCCTAAATCAGTCCATGAACTTCCCTTGTCACTCACTGTCTTCCATTAGCAGGACATCAGGCAAAGAAATAGGGCTAATGTATTTCCTGTGAGAGAGCTCTGTTCTGAGCAAATATGTAATGAAAATGTGACATTCGTTCTCCAGCGCTGCGATGCACATTCTTTCTACGATGCAAGATTAACTTTCATGGCAGTATACAGTCTTTAATAGATTCTTGACCAATGGACGTCAGGAACAACTGTGCTCTGTCCCTGTCAACTACCTATTTCTTCTTTTTACACTAGAGAAATAGCTTTGTATTTATTTTCCACCTTGCAGAAAATGGCTGACCCACCACAATATTTTTACTATATCAGCAACAGAAAGGAGATGTCACATGCAAAAATACTGCTTCTCAACACATTTAAATTCTGTGAACAGCCATTGATATTGCTTGGCAAAGCAAGTATTTGTATCTTCATATTCTATGAACCAAATAATATTTTGGGGAACTACAGAAGTTCCTGTGCAGCCTGTTATGCTACACAACAGTTAAAACCAAACCCAACTTTTTCTGTACTGTTATTTCATCACGTTTTGCCTGTGTGAGATATGAATAAAGTAGGAGGGCAACGAATAAAGTCAGAATTGATGGTTTGAGCAGATATTCTACCATCTAGCAATAACAGTTCATTAAAAAAAAAAAACAAAAAACAAACAAAAACCAAGATCAAAAGAAAATGACTCTTTATCCAGGACAGAATCCTTATCCAGGACTGACTGTGGATGGAGCCTGAGAGCAGAACACGGTTCCCTTGGTCAACTTACCCTCACACAGCAGCAATGCAGTTGTGCTTAGCAGGTGCCCCCAGAACTAATCCTTTAATGAACTGGTGTTAATTAACAATAAACCTCTAAATATATCAGCCATATCATCACTTATGGAAAAAATAAATAAAGCTTGAAATACCACCTATATTATATTGTAATAAAACCTGCCTAGGAGAAATGAGGTTGGAACAGCTTCATGGCACCTTCTCCTTAATGCATGTCAACACCAGCAATGTGGACTTGGACTCAGAAGTGAGGGGATGACAGACTCTTTTTAACCTCCTCAGAAGGGTCATTCATCCTCCTTTTCATCGGTATGTAGGACACCCAACTTGGTGCAGCAAATACCCACTATACACACTAATGGGGATTACAAAATATGAAAACAATCCTGGTTTCTTGGGAGCAAAGAAAAAATTTAAGATGTGGGGGAAAGAAAGTAGCCATTTCAGAGTCTGTGGATTACAGGATGAAGTCTCACTATATCAGGTAATTTAAGCAGTCAGTAATTGACCATTTTGCAGTGCACAGATTGATGTTAATCATGACCTTATAGATAAAACTGTTGAACTGTCTTTCCATTCATGGCTTTCATCTTAGTTGCATTAGTTGTCTTCACCTGGCAACTTTTGATGTTACATGTTTGTCTAGTGTTCATTAGCTGTGATTCCCTTATGGTCATGTACTTGGTTTCCCTAAAGACTTCCTCTGGGTCCCCTGATCTTGCTCAATGTTTTCTTCTACAGGTGTCATGGTTTTGGCTGGGATAGAGTTAATTTTCTTCCTAGCAGTTGGTATAGTGCTATGTTTTGGATTTAGTGTGAGAAGAATGTTGATAACACACTGATGTTTTAGTTGTTGCTAAGTAATGTTTACACTAGTCAAGGACTTTTCAGCTTCCCATGCTCTGCCAGGTGCACAAGAAGCTGGGAGGGAGCACAGCCAGGACAGCTAGCCCAACTGGCCAAAGGGGTATTCCATACCATATGACGTCATGCTCAGTATATAAAGCTGGGGGAAGGAGGAGGAAGGGGGGACGTTCGGAGTGATGGCGTTTGTCTTCCCAAGTAACCGTTACGCATGATGGAGCCCTGCTTTCCTGGAGATGGCTGAACACCTGCCTGCCCACGGGAAGTAGCGAATGAATTCCTTGTTTTGCTTTGCTTGCGTGTGCGGCTTTTGCTTTSCCTATTAAACTRYCTTTATCTCAACCCACGAGTTTTCTCACTTTTACCCTTCCGATTCTCTCCTCCATCCCACCATGGGGGGAGCGAGCAAGCGGCTATGTGGTGCTTAGTTGCTGGCTGGGGTTAAACCACAACAAGGTGTGAAATGCTGATTCCTCCTCTCCGCCCCCTATCCCCTAAAAAAAACAATGAGAAGGAAAAAAAAAGTTGCACTTCAGAATGGAAAATAACTCATCTGCTTCATCTAACTGAAGAAAACCCAGTAGGGGCAGTGCAAGAAAGTGGGTTATTGCAAAATTGAAAGATTTGAGGATTACTGGTGAGACAAACTTCCCCGGTACTTTTTCTTTCAGAAACACACAGGATAGTCAAATATGTTCCCAAAACTTCACATCGTGCTCTGCTGACTAGCAATAAAACAGGTACTGAGCTCTCAACTCCTCTGTGCATTGGTGCTGCTTTCTGCTAAACCATACTACCAGCTAAAGCATGGGCAGCATTTATGCACTTACAATTGTACAGTCAAGCATCAGCCAAAAACCCTCAGGTATCTTACAGTTAGAGGTTCAAGCTAGAAACGTACAGGCACTTCTCAAAGGATGCAGCAGATAGCACTGGAGAAAAAAAAAGTTTTAAAAACTGGTTGGGAAGAAGTTGAAAAGTGTCAATACTGTATCTCACCTACCTTGTACATGGATGAGTTACTGAACATTTGAAGTGTTGCTTTACCATGAAGCTTGCTAGTGATGCTCTAAGCAATTCACAGGCCACCTGTTTAGAGCAGCAGGTTTGGGGAGAGGGAAGGTTAGAACCTCAAATCAGGGAATACAGAAACCAGGAAAATTACTGTCTCTTGCGGAAGGGAGCCAGCTGGCCCATTTGTCAGAGCTTTTTCCTCTGAAGGAACAAAAAAATAATGGAGATACCAGAGGCATAGTCAGCAAATTTTCTTCTCATTGCTAGAAACATTATATTGAAGTAGCATCCTGAAAGTAGGAGGAAAATCACAAGAGATGGGAAGAAAGTAGAGTTAGAATGTTTCATTACATTTATTTTTCTGTGAAAATACCGTATAGCAAAATCGCTATGGAACAAGTAATTTTGCTATAATGAATAAGATGTACGAAGTTCAAAAGGCTTTGAGGTAACAGAGAATATCCATCAGTTCATAACATATGCAGATTTTTAAATTGCTGAGCAAATTAGTTCAGCAGATGTCTTCTGTTATTAAGGCATAAGTACATATTGTACAAACCCCAGATAGTCAAGTTATATTACTTAATTTTATATGGGTGATAAAACCCAATGTTTAAAAAACTATTTTTATTACTGTTTTAGCATAATTCTTATTGCAACTTAACCCCAGGCAACAAAAAAAAAAAAAAGAAAAAATCAGCAACCTTTTCCCTCAAAATTAACACTGCTTCCCTGACCAAGATGTGGTTAGCCAAATCTGAATATTCTTTTTCTACGTTACTCTTGCTCTGTGCTATTATAGTTCTAGGAAGGTCCTTTTTTGGGGAAATAAGAAGAGACAGGCAGTATTTTTTCTGCTATTAAGACATAAACAAATAAGATGAAGAATTCTGATACTGATACAAGGATGTACTGTACTTTACTATGTGGTAGCTTTATTAGTAATATTTATGAGAATAAGTTACACACAAAAATCATTAAAGAGAGATTAAAGGCTTATGCTAAACCTATAAAAGCTATGACCTAAAGGCTAACCTTCAGATATTAAAAAAGCTTCCAAAAGGCAAGCAAGAACATGCTATATATGGAGGGATAATCACTTCATAAACTTTAGGTACATGTCTGAAGAACCATATCATTCTTGTTTTGTTTCATTAGAATAGGAATTAGAAACACAAATGGAAAGAGAAATCATAGTTTTCAGTCTTGATAGACTTCAGTAGAACACCCTCCTTTGAAACTCCTCTTTATCCCGTACCTTTTCCTTTATCCCGTACCTTTTCTGTAGATGTAACAGGTACAAATGCTTGTGCGTAAGAGACAGAAATATTTGTACAGTCAAGATAAAACAACTCCTCAACCTCTCTTCTCAGTGGATTAAACTTTGCTAATTCAACCAATTGGGCTACAGGTTTCTATGCCAATGGACTTTTTCTGCTTTCAAAGACCCAGAAAGAACGTTTTAGTCGTTGCAAATTTATACTTTGAGGAAACCCCAGAATACCCAGCCCAAATACTGACTGTATTTCCTCGCCTGGTAACCAGGCTTGAAGAGTTCAGCACGTGGCCCACATGCTCAGAAACATCCCTGTGAGCACAGCAGCACACTCGCGCCTCCTGCTACGGACAGGCCGACAGATTTCTACCTGCATTAAGGAGGTCAGGCAGTGTGCGAAGAAAACTGTTTTAACACCGTGTTTGAATGGTAAGCACCGCTACGTACTGTCACATGTATTCACCGATACTATCCTACTTTTCCCTCTGCCCTCTGAAATAAGCAATTATTGACAGAGAAGAACATAAACATCCAACACTTGCTGTCACTTAACAATTAACTCATTGGAGAGGAGAATGATTTCAAGGCTGGTGAAGGCTTAAAAGACAGGTGACTGTTCTTTTTCTACATTCTATTTCAAAATCCCATAATAAAACAATTAGAATAATTCAATAGACCACCAAAGAAAGATGCTTTTGTTAAAACATAATACTCTTTTGCGGTCACAACTTTATCCCTCTATCCTTATTATTCATGATTGTTATCTCATACTACCCACAGAACCATGTAACTTTATAAATGTGGTTTATACAAAATAACAGGATAATTGTGTTCTTAACAAATCCTACAAGAGTACAAAACTGTGATCCTGTATTGCAACTGTTAAGGGGGAAAAAAACAAAAAGAAGCAGCTATGATTGTTTTACCCTGGTGGAATACTAGAAACTGTTTTATTTATTTCATTTAACAAATACAATCTATTTATTGCCTTTTTTTTTTTTTTTTTTTAATCGGATTACATGTAAAAAGTTATTTCTATTTCATTCAGGCACATTCCAGAGCACGTGGTGCCCTGGAACTTACAACTTTTAAAAAACTCCAAAGTTTTCTTTGACACCTATTTTTTGCTCGAGACACATAGAAGATGCTTAACCATATTGTTTTATCAGTTCTAAGCTTTTTTAAAGTATTAGAGGATTTTGAAAAAGTAGTCTGAGTTTTGAACACACTCAAAACAGATTTGTGTGTTTGCTTCCAAAGAATAAGTTATAAGGGAGGATGAGGGGGACATGTTTTTTATTTAGATTTTTGTTTTGTTACTTTTGTCTTTAAGAAAGAGTGGAGTCCTTGTTAAAAAAAAAAATCTGATAACTAAAAATGCCTTATAAAGAGTTTCATTTTCATTAGTATTTTGCTACCTCTGTTGTTTTTCTTAATAGAAAGATGATGTTCTTCCCAGACATTCTTCACAGAAAGCCTGTTTACTTTGTGTCCATTCATTTTGCAATTTTCTTAAGAAGAGAGTCACGTAAGCTACAGGAAATCAAGATTTCAAATGCTACAGCATTCCACACAGTACATCAATAATGCAAAAATAAGGTCATACAGAAGAAGGGCACCAAATTTAACCCTATTCTCCACTGTAAATAATTAGAAGGATACATCTGAAACTCCTATAAATCTTTTAGGTACTCATAGAACATCCATTGATATAGTATCAAAATTCAAGTTCAGTAGCAAATTTCAGACATTCAAAATAATAGAAATCTCACATTAAGCTTATCAAACTTTCAACCAAAACGTGCAATGCCTAGCTGTAAGAAAATTACAACACTGACTGAGTTCAAAACTTCTGTTTTCTCCATCCAAATCCTATTGGCATAAACTGTAAATGTGACAAAACTAGAGACTGAGAGGAAATGTGGATTACATTATGGTAAAATAAGTTTATGGGTAGGCTTAATACTTTTTACTGGCAGTGATCATGACTTCACTAGAGAGTTTTTTAGTTTTAAAATCTGTAGTTCAAAATCAGGTGGATGAAAGTATATGAGAGGTAAATAGAGTAAAATGAGTCCAAGTGATACGACTGCTGCCTCAGAAGGGATAATTTGGCTGTAACTACCAAAAAAACCCAAGGAGTCTTCTATAGAAGAAAAACCCTAATTTGAGATGGTAGATTTCTTATTTTCACCAATAACTTCATTGAAGAACATACCAGTTGTACACAGAGAGACAGAGGAGCTGAAGGCTGCGCGTTCCTTTCTAAAAAACACCATTTGCTTTTAAAGCAAATCACCCATGAATTAATGAAAACAATGAGACGCTCAACAATTCTGAACAAAGCTGATGAGGAAGTACATGCCAAAACCATAACAACCCTAGGGTTACCTCTGAGACTGGCTTCTACAGGTAAGATATCTTGGTGAGGGAAGAAAAGGGGTGGCATGG